>DWNI01000310.1:0-10072 GCA_018250175.1 Alychna victa
ATCACTTGTAAGGCATTTCTGAACTACTATTTCATCTGACACAATATTTTATACTGCTGAAAATTAGCGGTTGCTCTGTATTTAATCATTGAGGATATATTTCATGTAGTATCTGTTAGCTTGGCTTACAAAATATAACCAAACTGACATTAAATGTATTTGTGTACTGGTAAATATAAATTTTATTGTTATCATTTCCGTGTAGATAATTTTAATATATTTTTATTGAAGATCATGTAAAATACACAAGCTAATCATATTCAAACTTGGTCATTGGTTAGAATTACTTTCGCATACAATTTACCTAATCGGAAAACAATAGTTCAACCTAAAGCCAAATGGGGCACAGCAGAGATTTTTGTCAGTCGTTGTATTTATTAATTTCTTATATGTAACTAAAGCCATTTCCGCATTACAAACCATACCTAAAAGACCTTTGTTCCAAAAAGAGAAGAATGTGTGTCTTTATTTATTAGTACCTTATTATTGTAATAGTATTTTAAGTGGTAGTAAAAGCGGTCCTTGTTCAAAATGCTGATTAAAATATAAAAGTTGTTTAAATAGTTTCACAGAATAGTTATTTAATCTAGATATCAAACAATATTCCATTTGTCATATAAATAAGTAAAAGCGAAAACAAAATACTAAAAAGAAACTGCATTAAATTATGACCTACCAATAATGAACATGTGATTTCATTTGTTTACCTCCAATCCAAACCTTTTGAATTTTTCCTAAGAAATACTGATTTGAATAATTATGTTTGTTCATTAACTAGACATAATGAACTATAGAACAATGCATGTTGAGTTTAAAGCTATACATTGAGAGAAACCATTCTTAACAACAAAAAAAATCGAGGATCTGTCTGGAATATAACTGTACCAGGTGGGTGGGCTTATTACATCAGAATAGGTCAGAAGGATAACATTTACGAAGGAATTTGTTTTTATTTAAGATGTAAATAGGTTACGAAAGTTAAACGATACCGAGCATAAATATGCATACATTTAAATACGATATGTCAATAGTAACTACATATTTAATAATAAGGTACAAAATAAAATTTTGACTTCGACGACAAATAAAAAAGGTGTCCAAGCGGGTTACGCCCCCAATCCCATTCTTTAAGTAATTGAGTAATACCTACATAATGATAAAGACTACCTACAGGTGTCATAGAAAACTATCATAATAGTTTAGGTGGGTACTTAAATATGTGTGAAACACACCATTTTTTATGGCTTGAATGAAGCTACCCAAAACAACTCCATGTAAAATAGCAGTTGCGACAAAATCAAATAGGAAGTAAATCTTACAAAAATTGTGAAAATCGGACCGTACAGCATGAGTTCGTAGGATTTTCTGTACAATGATCTCATCTAGGCTTTATCTTAATATTAAAAGAAGATCTACGGATTTGCGGTATGTACCTACCGGGATATTTAAGTAGGTAGGTATTTCTTTTTAACCCCTACCTTCTCTAACTACCCTTCCACTTGAATCCGAATCCGATTCCATCATTAAAACTATTAACAATAAATCATCAGTACGTCGTGTGATTCATAAATTATGTTTCGGTATAAATGAAGTTGACTTGACTCGAAGGCTTTCAGGATTTGGGTTTGTCTTTAACATTAAAGATACATCACGATTCAGTGGGAAATTCATCCATCCAGAATGGGTTCAGCAGATGGTCTAACAAAATATCATTATGGGACAGTCATTTTAAGTTAGGCAGAATATCACATTTAAATCCCAAAATATTCTACGAGTGAAGTACAAATGAAGAAGAGATATTACGTACTGGAATGAAGCGAGGTACCAAGTACTTAAATAATGTATAAAACTTCTAAGTCACTAGTATGTATTTTACACTACACACAGTGAAGGATAATTTTGGATAATGCATTTATAGGGAAATGAAATACGCTTTAAAAATAATTAAGTTAAACGGGTTTGAAATAATTGAATGCATAAAGAACCAGAAAAACAATAAAGTGAATGCTTATGTGCCGAATGAACGACATCCAAATCCATTAAACCTTTTTTTGTATTTTGGGTTCTGCAATCTGCAAGGTGTTTTACTTTTGTTAGTTTGTTTGACCCACAGAGTAGGTTGATATTGTAATCTGCTGTCATTTTGAGGTTATACATAAAATAATAAACATACGAACGAGATATTTTTCAGTGTTATATTTAATTCCTGTGAATACTATGTGTTATTTAGTGCTAGAACAATGATATACTAGGTAAAAAAACGTGCTAGAGAGACAAAAATGCAAATATATGTAAATTGGTAAGTCTCTGAAATATTTACTTTTTTTATAATATTAAATATGATGATGAACACTTCTAATAGCTAGAGTAATTATGGAAACTGGAAATATTCAGTCAAAATGAAAGAAATAGAACATCGTCTATTTCCGGAATTACAAAAAAAATACTGGTGCAAATCTGTAAGTTCATCAAGAGGGGACGCGCATGTGAAACTTTAGTTACGACGGGCCTCAATTGACTGCTTGTAAGTTAACATTTTTGTCTCAAGGTTCCAGTCCAAGGAACACAGAGACAAGTAAAAATGGTAAAGGTGTTGATTAATATGGGAAGCACTCTAGCCAAATTAACACAAGTAAATCAACAATGGTATTACTTATAACTACGAAACTTAAAATTTTATACGAAGCAACGAAGCTTAAAAGTATGCGAAGTTACGCTGATTGTTGGTCGGCGTGCCACGCCTAGTTATCACTTCCACTGGTCTCTGTGCTTAGTGGTCCGGTTTATGGTGTAAAACAGAGTGCGACGAGACTTCTTTGATTGTTTTTTGTGTGATGAGTGATGACACGCTCATGCGACAAAATTGTCACCACCATAGACTGTAGGTATAGATTATAATCGTTAAAAAATTTACTACCAGTCTGTCAGTTGTCACGCTAAGCGGGTTGCAGTGTGCACCCAGTATTTTTATATAAGTATATTCTTATACGTCTCTGGAGTTCACACCGTCGTCCAAAGAATGACGTAAGCTGCTATGCTAGTCCATTATGGACGCTTAGATTAAAAAAAAAATTGGTGTCTAACTCTATTATTATTTATGACGTTTATTTTGTATTCTGAGTCTGTCGCTCTCCGTGAGCGCATCCCACATTAATGACAAATGACGACGAACAAATTGTTTAATAATTATTTGCCGCTAAAAGAAAGATCACTGTACACAAGGCTGTAGTCACTTACACTTCCGTTCCATCCGTTTCATTACACCGTAGACCAAGAATAATATACTTATCGACTTTTTGTACAAGTAACTATAATTTTAAGATGATTTCTGAGATTCTTACTGATCTTGTCTGTTTTTTATATTCATTAAAAAAATAGGCTAAAAATATATGTAGGCTAAAAACTTTTCATTCAAGGTCGGATAAAACGTACTGCATGTCAATGCCACTATGATAGCGACAGCTATCAAACTATGCAATCATTGTCAAAGTCAGTGACAGATGTAAACTAGTAAATAGTAATACAGAAAGAGTGAATAATATAATCCTGATCCACATTCCACTATCTAGTATCAGATCAGTAGGTTTGATCTGAGTCCTGAATAATATTAAATTGCTAGTGTCTATGATTATTTACTTTAAATAACGTTGTGTCATATATAGTGCTATACAGCATCAAACGAAGGCTGAAAAAAGTTGCAAATTGCAAAAAGTTACTACAGAAAACTTCATATATAATTTATAATGTAAGTACTACCAAAAGTATTTATTGTAATTACATTATTATGTAGAAATAAAATTTTATGTTTTTTACTTAACCTTTATTATGTTTTGTATAAATAATTTCAGATAATCAAAAATGGGTCCACCAAAGAAGTTAAAAAAATATGATTCAAAAAGCACAGCTGAAAGATCAGGTAAGTTAAGCAAAATATTTATTTTTGTTACTTGCAATGAAAAACGTATCCCTGTGAGATCGCTGTAACATATGTATGGAGGATGTATTATTATTGAGGGCCAGTTACATGTGTTTAGAAACAGGAGTTCATTAAAAATAAACAGTTTTGGTGTTGTGCTGTTATTTTATCTATTTTGTATGTTTAATTATTATTTATAGGTAAAAAAAAGAAGGTGGAAGAAGAGTTGATAGATTTGGTGGATGATGATAATGCAGAGAATGCAGGTGTTCCTGGAGCTGCTATGCAAGATGCTGAAAAGAATGATCAGGTACCAGAAGATGAATTTGGAGCCAAAGATTATAGGTAAGTGATTAAAAACAACAATTAATATTTTTTTATCTATAAGAATACAAATTTCCTCATTTATACTAAAGGGAAATGATTTAGCCCCAACACTAGTTTTTAAATGATCTAAAATGTAACATACATACTTTAGTAATTTTAAATAATGTTGCATAAAGTAGTCACAATACTATGTGTAATGATCAAATTCTAATGCTTTTTTTTTAACACAGTTGCTCTGTCTTTGTATTGTATTCTATTTTTGTAATATGTTTTAAAATAATTGGATAAAAACTTATAGTATGCAAAGTAAAGAAACAAAAATGGAATTTAACTTAACTATTGGACCATACTTTTTTGTTAATAGGAGTCAAATGGAACTTAAGCCCGACAATGCCAGTCGTCCATTGTGGGTTGCACCTAATGGCCATATATTCCTGGAGGCATTTTCGCCGGTCTATAAACATGCACATGACTTCTTAATTGCCATTGCTGAACCCGTTTGCAGGTAAATAATTTACACCATTATTCATAGTTATAGCTATATATATGTTACTTCATTATAGTTACCTACCTATTGTTATAGTTACAGAATATCTTGTATGAGTTGCATCATTTTCTAGCCTCTTATTAACAATACGTTTTGTAATAAAGAATTAATGCATGGTCTATTTGAGAAAATAAAAAGTAAATCTTGACTGTAAGTTAAATACTCTGTATATCATGTGATATCAACATAACATAAACATATTTTGTAAATTTATACACTTGTACATTTAGCTTATGATACAATTGTTTTTTATAATTAAGTGTAGGTAAACTATAAAAATTGTTTTTTTTCAGACCACAGCATATACATGAATACAAATTAACAGCATACAGTTTATATGCAGCTGTGTCAGTGGGCCTCCAGACTAGTGATATCGTAGAGTACTTGCAGAGGCTTAGTAAATGTGCTGTGCCTGCTGGGATTATAGAGTTCATACAGCTCTGCACACTGTCTTATGGAAAAGTTAAACTAGTCTTGAAACATAATAGGTATGATTGGCACAACTTGTCTTTTCTGTTGATTGCAGGTTTCCTGAAGGGTATGGACGTACGCCCATGATCCATCAAAAACATCTATGACACTAAAGCAAATATTGTCATATTATGTCTGGCTGAAAATGTAGGATGTTTGAATTTGATGTTTGGAAGGTTTGTTTGTTATTTATAAGTGAGTGGTTCCTCAGGTATTTGGTGGAGAGCAAGCACGTGGAGGTCCTACAGAAACTGTTGCGCGACCCGGTGGTGCAGCAGTGTCGGCTGCGGCGGGACGGTGAAGACGACTTGCTCGCCTCACAACTGCCCAACAAACCGGCAATCACCACTGCTAAATCTGGTTTGTATTTTTTTCACTTCACTAATGTAAATATACAAAATATATTTTGTCACAAGCTTTATAAAGACATTTGCAGCGATGATCGTAACGTAGTTTATGTTATATGTTTTAAAATGTTAATTATTTAGACTTAAAATAAAATATTCCGTTATATTTATTCTTACTCACACTCTCACACACAAAAGCGTGCACACTCACACGTATGCACAGACTTAATGAAATAACACGATATACCGGTGCAGGTGATCAAGAGAAGCCGGCCCCGAACGGCGCGGTGCCGGAGGACATCAGCCAGTTGTACCAGCAGCTGGACAAGGAGGACGACGACGATGAACCAACTGACATCGCCGCCAATACCGCCGTCGCCTTCGAGGTCGACCCTGACAAGATTGAGGTATGCTTCGTGTTACTTACTTTAACAGTTTAACTCATTCAATAATCGGTAATCCATTCTTTATACCTATTATTATTTCATTCTTTATTATAATATCCTAAAAAATTGGTTTTCCAAACTGCGGACTTGCATATTGGCATTCTCTACTACCTACTGTCCCTTTTCGATTATAGATCCTCACACTTGCCGTACCTAAGTATTACTTTAAAATATTTAGCCTAAATAAAGCAAGGGCAGATCACTAGTCAACAAAAATTATCCACTTTCCTGAAACAGGATGAAGAAACATTTTGCTACATTCTATGAATATGTAAATTCCAAGTATAGACAAACTAACAGAAAAAATGCTTTTCAAAAAATGTTTACACTCGTTGTCCGTTATTCTCTACATTTGTTGTAAGTTAAACTTATTTATAGGTTATCCAAAAACGGTGCATAGAGCTGGAGCATCCCCTGCTGGCCGAATACGACTTCCGAAACGACTCCGTCAATCCCGACATCAACATCGACTTGAAACCCACCGCCGTCCTCCGACCCTACCAAGAGAAAAGCCTGCGCAAGATGTTCGGAAATGGACGTGCTAGGTCTGTTTAATATTTTTTAACATATTTTTTGGGTTTTTGTCTATGTGACTATCACGCCTAATTCAGATTTGGATGATATTTGACTTGCTTATAACTTTTTTCGTCTGTGAATTAAGTCACTGGCACATATTTAAAACTAAACTTCGCCCCGCGGCTTCCTCTTAAACTAATTATATTCACCCGAAGGGAACCTACTTGCATGAAGCTCAAAAGTCCCAAATACCCCGATTTGTAATTTTCCACCGAAAAGCCGCTACGCGCCGGCGCTGTTTGGATAGAAGCCACTGAAGGCCACACTTTTCCGCGTCTGGTCAATGCTTAAGCTATATAAAGTCCCTTTCAATAGAAACTTAGGCTAACTGGGACTAACACCGAATTACCTAATGTCGAAGTAAGTCTTCTTTAGGTTGACTTCGAAAATTTTTTGGCTGATACATAAAAATATTGAAAAGATTGACTAAATGGGACAATATGTGCGGTCAGATCGGGCGTGATAGTGTTGCCGTGTGGCGCGGGCAAGTCGCTGGTGGGCGTGACGGCGGTGTGCACGGTGCGCAAGCGAGCGCTCGTGCTGTGCAACTCGGGTGTCTCCGTCGAGCAGTGGAAGCAGCAGTTCAAATGCTGGTCGACGGCTGACGACAGCATGATTTGCAGGTACGTCGCACATGCAAGCACGCACGCACGTACACACGCGAAAATGCGCGCGCGCTCGCAATCTCACATATTTAAAAAAAACAGAATATTATTATGTATATGGTTTTTAATTGTATTAGCTGTTGGATTAAGGGAAACATTGTGAAGAAACCTATGTCCCTTAAGGTGCCATTCCCTTGGCGCAGCAAATAAAAAACTTCCGGCAAACATCATTTTACTTTACAGTATACATTTGTATGAGAGCGATACAGACATACGACTGGTGAAGTACATAATGCTGCCTGCCTTCACAACAAATATTATCGCGTTCTGTCTCTGACGTCATTACTTCCCGCGCTCGACGGAGTCGTACCTTAACCGTCGATTAATTAACAGGTTCACATCGGAAGCGAAGGACAAACCGATGGGCGCAGGCATCTTGATCACAACGTACTCGATGATCACCCATGGTCAGAGGCGCTCGTGGGAAGCCGAGCAGACCATGAAGTGGCTGCAGGCGCAGGAGTGGGGGCTGGTGGTGCTGGACGAGGTGCACACCATCCCCGCCAAGATGTTCCGGCGCGTGCTCACCATCGTGCACTCGCACGCCAAGCTCGGTCAGTCTAGTTATCATGTAGTATACTATATTTTATATAAATATAACTGACTTATGAGAAAAGAGATGGTATGTGATCATCGTTGCTTGTGGATATTAGCAACAACGAAGACATCGCTTATGCGTTTCCACCAAGTAAGATAACAGAAGTTGGTATTGTCTAAGCCCCAAGCCGAAGACAGGCTTCACTGAAAGATAGTTGTACCAGTAATAATATTCCTTACAGTATACTATAGTGGTAATATAAGTTAACAAAATTTGAGTTTTATGTCTTGCTCCTTACGGTTGAATTTTTAATCAACTGTTTTTTTCCGTCCAGATAAATACCAGCTTTTCTAGATTTACCCTTGCAGACCTCCTCGGGGTCGTCCATAAATTACGTGACACGAATTCCAGTTCCCTCGGTCCTAGTCACGCCTGTCACGTATGTGTAACGACGTACTCATCGGTCAGGTCTGACGGCGACGCTGTTGCGCGAGGACGACAAGATAGCGGACCTGAACTTCCTGATCGGGCCGAAGCTGTACGAGGCCAACTGGCTGGAGCTGCAGGCCAACGGCTTCATCGCGCGCGTGCAGTGCGCCGAGGTCTGGTGCCCCATGACGCCGGAGTTCTATAGAGAATACCTCGTTCAGAAGTGAGTCGATTTCATACTTACACCTGGTTTCAAGCCATTCGTTCTTAGTCCAGGACGCTATTGTCTCATAATCGAAGAGGCCTAAAAAATTCAATTAGACTCGTGCACATCGGTGGGGGTCTTATAGCCAAAAACAAGTATTTACTATATTAAGGTGCTGTTCTTATAAATTGACAAAAGATTAGTCTGTTTCTGAGCTAGTATACTTGTCAGGTGATCACATGAAGAGGGCGTGCTCGTTACGATGAAGACAAAACCGTTAGGTTTAACGTGAAATGTCTATCAGTGACTAGCTTTCATTTTAAATACTTTGCCCTTTTATTTTGTATAGCGCATTCGTATTTTCAAGTTAGGGGAGGCCTATGTCCAGCAGTGGACGCTTAAAGGCTGATGGATGGATGGATGGATTCGTATTTTCGCAAATTGTTCCTACGATCAAATGCCTGTATCAAATGTGCAGCCCTCTTGTAACTTGAATAAAAGACATGTCAGGTAAAATAACGTATTTTAATGTCTTTTGTTATAGAATAAACAAGAAGATGCTGCTATACGTCATGAATCCGTCCAAATTCCGCGCGTGTCAGTTCCTAATCCGGTACCACGAGCGGCGAGGGGACAAAACGATAGTGTTCTCCGACAACGTATTCGCTCTGCGCCACTACGCCGTGAAGATGAACAAGCCGTACATCTACGGGCCCACGTCGCAGAACGAACGAATCCAGATACTGCAGAATTTCAAGTTCAACCCCAAAGTGAACACGATATTCGTGAGCAAGGTGGCCGATACCAGCTTCGATCTCCCCGAAGCTAACGTCTTGATACAGATATCGTCTCACGGAGGCTCACGCCGGCAGGAGGCTCAGCGATTAGGTAAATATGCCGCTCGTTGCCCTGCGCAGCCAACGCGACGCCCACTCCACTCAGATTCAACTAATACGTAAGCCTTCAGATATGAACGTTATATCGTGTTAATTACGATTTCATTTGCAATGTTTAGCGTCCGAAAATTCAACCGTAAGTTATACAATATAAAGTTCATAATCTAATGGTTCCCGTTTCATATGAATCGAGTCGCAATGGAATTAGTTGGTTTTGAGTTGATGTAATTTGAATAAATTTATATTACTAGCGGCCCGGTACGTGCTTCGCTACGTATAAAGTGAAATATTTAAAAAATCAATTGCAATTGTAAGTCTTGGTACAAAAAAAATTATCCGCCATTTATTCAATTCATTTGTTACAAAAAATGTAATGTATGAAGAACCGTTCTACCGATTTTGTGCAAACTTCACATAAGCCATCTACTAAATAGTCCAAACAAAGTCTAAACATTTGGTTTGGATTGGTGAGCCCGTTCTTGAGTTATAAAATTACAACGAAAAGTGGCATTGATTTTTATATATATAGATTCATAAACCAATGTTCTTGGCACTGTTTATTGCGTGGATTTTTATTATGTAAAGCCAGCTAAATGTAATAAAGACTAGCTAAGTGAAACCTAATTTATCAATACTGCCATCAAAGGAATAAGTATGTAATATTATATGTATTGCCGAGTTAAATATAACGCAAGGATTCTAATAAACC
>DWNI01000311.1:0-10068 GCA_018250175.1 Alychna victa
TCTGCCAATCCGCACTTGGCCAGCGTGGTGGACTATGGCCTGTATCCCTCACATTGTGAGAGGAGACCCGAGCTCAGTAGTGGGACAGTTATGGGTTGCGATTTTTTTTTATAATTACTTTCGAAATTCGCAAATCTGATAATGTCCGTAACAGTTTCAAAACAATACAATGATCTAAGTCACGATTGTTCTATTTCTTCTGTTATCTGAGTAAAGATTTTCCAGACAAAATGACAACGCGAGAAGGCTGATTGCGCTATCTGATGCGGCCACGTATACAATTACGCGCACATAACATTTCTATTTCAAGATAACATTGCGCTACTTTTCACTTTCTCAGGATAGAGATTTACAGCAGACGATTCCCGTTTCATCGATCTACCAACACAGCTTGGTCGGACCTATAGTATCTCAATATATACAGATAGATAACGAACGATACTCGGTCTCATATCTCAAGGTCATTAGTGTTAATAATTAATAATAATTCGTAATTATAATATTTTTGTCGAATGCCTTTCAGAAGCTTAAAAGATTGTGACACAAACAGTATGACTGAGTCACCGATATTATTATCGTCGTGATGTAAGTTCCTAATGACCGTCCGTGAGACTTTACCACTAATGACGAATATGTTTATTGCTCATATTAAAGTACAAAATTACTAATTAACTAAAATGTGAATAATTGGATCAACCGTGCCATTGCCTCTAACTATACAATCTGATTTGTAATATTGCGGCAACAGAGTATGAGCTGCGTGCTCCAGTCTTTAGGAGCTACTAAACAATAATTTTAGAACCGTTGTTACTGCGATAAACAGAAAATATTCTTATTTGCCCCGAAAGAGCCTGTTCGATTTCCCGACGGAGCCATCATGGATGTCTTGAGTTATTTCATCGAGGCTTCAGCGCGGACGGCCCCGCGGGAATGATGTAACATAATATTTGATACTTATTTTTCCAATTTCGCCAATTCGATAATATTGTGGCCGATTCATGCGGAGTTATTGAATCAGGTCACGTGTTTGACGTAGACGCAAGTGTAATAAAATAGCAAGCCTGCGCGACAGAGGCGTTGGAAAAGCTGAGGATTTAAATCTATTTTGTAATTTTAATGTCAGCTACGAGTATATCGTCATCCCATTTGATACCATTTCTCTTTCCCGGTGTAGGTTCCGATAATAAATACGTAAAGTACGCTTGATGCAGCGTTCAGGGCTAATGGTAGCAACCATACACCGCGGATTTCTTTCCTATGAAATAAACTCACCCTGCTGACGCATCGAACGCCAGGCCGAGCACCTAGTGTGTGCCCGCTCTAAAATCTACCATGACGACGGACACGCTCCACATAATCTACAGCGCATTATGTAGGACCGTTATTTATACAAATTTAAATAGATTTAGATAATTAATTTCCAATTTGTTCATTTCACAATACATTTTAATTCCAGAACGTGTCAACAATTGCACATACAGAGAATAGAAACAGTGAGCAAGACCTTATAATACTCGTAAGTCAAAACTATCATGCTTTATGGCAAACACCATTTTACTTAATACATATATAGGCACCTAGTTGACTTGGAATGTACGGGTAATTAAAGGCTGCAGCTCAAATGAACTATGAGTCTAACACAGATGAGTGCAACCTACTGACTCTGATCAACACCGGACATCATTTATCACTTTAAACGTTTCCTGTTTAAAACTGCTATTATCGAAAGGACAGTTCATACTCAGCAGCGTAGCTAGAGAAGTGTTACGACCTCCGTAGGCCATTAGCGTTGTGGGAAAATACATTAAGTTTATGGCAGTAAAAAAGGTCGACTTTGTTGACCGTTACCGCGCAGCATTATGGCAATTATTTATGGAATAATGCTACACGGCCGTGATTGATAGCTCAACGGATATCCCTCAAACACTGTCGCCGATGTAAACAGGAAAGTTTGGCGTCGAGCCGGCTAAGATGAAGAAATTCAGGCAGTTGTTGTATGTTCAAACTATAAAGTTTTTTTATATCACAAGCTGATGAACGAACGACCGGGCGATCGTATGATGGTGATAGGTACCCGTTGCTATAGGTACGGGCTATAGCGAGGACATTTGTAACATCAAAGCCAGGACCAACTCGTTGCCTACTGGCACTTGTTTACTGGCTAGCCGACATTGTAACCGTAACAAGTTGAAACTTATTATAGCCTCGCAGAAAATGATTTGCCTTTGAGAGCAATAAAATCTAGATCAACAGTTATCTAGATAATACTAGAAGGTTCTTTCATTATTACTAAGGCAATATAACAATTCATTATTATCACCAACGTCATCGTAACTTACAACTGTCTCACAGCGAGGGCGATAATGGTCTGCATACATTCATAAGTATAATGACCCAATAGTTCCTACTTCGGGTCATTTGTCTTTGTCTGTCGCGAATGACTAATTTGCAGTTAATATTGAGTTTACACAAACTCGGCCAACGTTGACATTGATGACCAACGTGATAATAAAGTCAGTTTATAGACATTGAAGCAGTGTTATAAGGAAAGGAAAAATAAAGATTATAAAGAGAAATAGAAAAATACTCCGCGTGTCGTCAGGTACGATACCTCGGCTTCTACCTATTGCTCGTAATTGCTAACTATAGGGAACGGATCTATCGAAAAAGACGCCAAGGACAATCATCGAAATAATGGACGAACGACATCATATGCAGCAGGAACAGAGCGGATTTTAATATGCAGATAGAAAAAAGGGAATTAGCTGGAGGAGGCCTTTCCTCAATTAGGGGCTCCTATTTAGGATAGCTAATAGACAAATATAACGCTGAGAATCTAGCGCTATTCTAAGGGAATACTTATACAATTGTAACATTTAGGTGATGGGAAATAAAAGGCTTCATTATTATTATTACAAGGCACAGGTCTCTCCTCATCACTGAGGATGCAAAGAGTATACGCCATCTGGATGCTCCAGTGCTGAATGGTAGATGGATTTAACGGGGTGCGTGGCGCAATTTTTATGTCGTCCGAAAATCTCCGATGTAGCTCAACCACTATCATTGTTGATTGTTGCATCTTCGCTCTCTGAACACTTTTAAATTATGTCATTGTCCAGAACATAGAGTAGGACATATGGTAATACGCTTTATACAGAAAGTATATTCCGGAACATGCCATCGTCGCCACCTCAAGTTATCGCGAGCGAAGTATTTGTATAGAGTACGTACATTATCTTATCCTGTAATCAAAATCTCGTATAAAAGTAAATTACATTTCACTTGAATTATCAAAGGCGCCGGTGATTTAGAAGCACGCCCGAGATGCTAATTAACTAAAGTGCCTAATTACCCCCCACTTAACATGAGAAATATCAAAAAGCTATTACTTAAATACAGTTTATGTTTATCATCTTGTTGCCAAAACATAATCGCTCAAAAGTTTTGTTGGGAAAATAAAACCTTGCCCCAGAAGACTCATACTTGTATGCAGGTCCTTCGTCTTCGATCATCGTTGGTCACCGGGATACGGATACACCTGTACTGATACAATGTTTATGGTAGAAAATATTACATGTTTCTCTTACGCCACGTCTAGTACCTGCTACATGTGACGTAAACGTATTTCTGTCAGTACGGCCGACTGTGTCCCTCGAGGCACACACAATCAACTAAGATCAAACGCTTATTGTTATCGTGTTAACTTTACCATTACCAGTATCGATTGAGTATAAACACCGTGTATCACGACTGCGACGTGTAAACGTTAGCAGGATCCCAAACATTGGTACAACAAACACCAGTCGTTTTACATTTGACTGGGGATTAATTAGAAAACATGTTTCCGGTGACGTCGCGACGCGTGTACTCCAGCGCGGAGGGCGCACCCTAGGGAATAACCAGTTATCTGTTACGGTGCTTTTACGTTTTTCACATTGATATTTGCACAAGTTTAACTTTTATACGGCCTGTTTCTTCCTATATGTATCTGTTATATCTATTGTATCTATTATTATTATTGGTATTATTATCTTTATGTGAAGTGCGCCTGGGTGGCGACCACCTTCTTGCTTGAGTCAGCCGCCAAACGACTAGTCGTGCTCCGGCTGGGGGCTTGAGGCGCCAGAGTACACTTATACAAGAGGCGCCCATCTGTCTTCAGGGGTAGCAACGCAGTTGTGACGAAAGGATTGTCACAGATGTCCATGGGCAACAGGGGTTGGTGGCACTGCCAAGTCGTTGGCTTTAATTACTACAAAAAACACCTTTTATAAAAAATAATTTTAAACGAATAATTGTCTTTTTCTCGCTAACTAGTAATAAAACACGGTGAACTAAATCTAAGCTGTGTTAGTAATTTGTATATTGTAAAGGGACGGTCGCCGGGTCGCCCGGTCGGGGCCATGGCCGTCTAGACGGTAACGGTCGATGGATTATCCCAGTGTCTCCCGCGTCGTGCCAATGTCGACCCGCGAACTCCGGAACCTCTGAACTGTACTATGCGTACCTTTATTCCTCGATCGGTCTGCTTCTTCCATTTCGTTTCCTAGCCATAGGGTGGAAGACTTCGTCCGTCCGTCTGTTACGGAGCGATATCTGAACCGTAATATGTAGAGTGTGAAGAAAGAAAGTAGTGGCCGTCAAGCCCCCGTTGGAACTCGACGAGTCATTTGGCGGCTGACTCAAGCACGAGCGGTCGAACGAGGCTATGGTTTGTCATAATGTGTTACGATCGCATTTGGACCGCCCGCGCCGCGGCGCCGAGCGAGTCTCTAGTAATGATTATCGTGTGATTTCTTTTTTACCAACGAACCATTAACACAAATTGTTTCCTTGCTACTAGACCATATTTTAATGAATTTTTCGACTTGTAGCATCTCTTTTTTGGCTTTACGGAAAAAAAATTCGGGGAATCGTCCGTACAGTAGAATTGTTTTTCTCGTGTGTTTCATTATTAGAGTAAACCTTCTCCGCGGTGGATTTTCTTAAATGTTGCTTGTATCTGAGTCGAAAGATATTTAATTAGATTGTTATCTGCAAGTGGATTTTATTACAACTTGCTTTTACCAAAAGGTTACTTAAAGATGTCAAGAAATTATACTTACAAGGACAAACACAAAATATTTTTCACCTGGCTTTCACAAAATCTGTTTGCTTGATGTAATTCTAAAGACTTGCGATCTGCACTGGAGCAGCGTGGTGCACTACGCTTTAGGCCTCCCCGGTGATGAGGAATAGAATAAAACTAACCAAATACTAGAATAATTTATTGAGTGAGCGGAATAAAGTGTATTTATATAGTCAACATCAATATAGGACGAAAATAAATGGACGTAAAGGTGGTACTTCTACCAAATACAGTGTTGACATAATAATAATATGTGGTGACTACAGATGGACAGTTCAAGACAACGGTTTAAGAAGTTCGCGTATGTCTGAGTAATAATAGATTACGTTATAATATATCATAACTATAATTGCAACAGCAGTATTGAATGAAGTATCCACCTCGTTGTTGTATTTAGATGTAATTAATTTTTCTTGTAGAGGTATCTTGTTCTTCTTTATACTTCAAAAGCATACGATGTAAGTAGTGAGTACATTTAATATTTTAAGTAATCATTCATTAATAATTAAGTATTAACCACTGAGCAAGACTGTTATATTCATAAAAAGTTATCTTAACTTCATAGCGACAACCACAAGGACTTTGAGAATTTACTTACAAGTAGGTATACATGAACATTGTCATTTTCATGTATTATTCTCTATCCACCATATATAGTGATACAGGGATAGACAATTCAATCATCTATAATTCATTATTAAAGTAATAGCGAGTCACACTATAATGTCGTCTCTCTAACCCACTCGGCGACTGTCCGACGGAAGGAGGCCGAAGTGGTCACAGTGCTATCTGGACATGAGGATTCTAGATAGATCGAATTCGTTGTTTAATTCGATTGCTTTCTCTTTGACATAACCAAAGTGTCGTCGTTATTTCCATTTTAATAAAGTACAAAGTTCCTACAATAAAATATTGAAAGGAGGCAATAAGAATATATCAAAGATCGAAATAGTGAAACCAATCGAACACAAAGAATCCGTTCAACAAATGGAACCATAAAATCCGTCACTACTCAATGTAGGCGACCGTGGTTCAGCCGGTAATGTTCATTCTCGGTAAAGCCACGGCACGACGACGCCTCCTGGCACTTATCGCTTACAATTCAAGATTATGATAATGATAAGCCCAAAAGGCATCTGTCGGATTTGACGATACAATCGTCCACGATCTCGCGAACTTGTCTCCTCAATATTTATACTAGGTTTAAAATCCGAACGAAATACGCCTCAACTAAACTCGGTTCAAAAATGGAACCACAGATTACGTTACGTACTTACTCGTATGTTATGAAATGAATGAGGCCTAACATCTTTGTTTAGACAGTGAACGTGCTTTAGGGTGAAATCTCTGTTGAATTTAAAATCATATAAGAGGCGACTGAAGCCGGCCGCTAGCATGTTAGGGCTTCGCGTTAGGTTATTGTTATCAATAATACTAATAAGTCGTTAATATTATTCTTATCTTCAATTCAGATCAAAGCATGCATACCAAATTTTCTTTATTAAAATGATCCAACAACAAATTTGGCGATCCTCGTCTTCGTAGGTCAAGTATTCATTGTATATTTTAAAACCTCATTCCTAAAGCGGTGTACCAACATAACAGCGTTACGCTTGTTAGACGCTCGTTATAACGTTATCTGTGAATCGCAGACACCTGGAAGTCAGATGGCCCTAATGATGCTTCCATGCACTATACACTGTGCGATGTTACGACTTACTTCAATTCTTGAAGATGGAAGAGATGTGACAATTTTTCACTTAATAATGTTACTATCCTGACATTTTAAACTACATACTACGAGTATACTTATTGTTACAGACACAAATATAATTAAGAAGTTTTATTAAACATTTTACAATCATTTCGAAAAACCAACCTTACTCGAAGGGCACTGTACTATGTAATTATTCGATATTATCATTTAACTTTTTTATGAAAAAAACCGACTAAAGAACAGACAAGCCACCAGATACTGAATTAAGTAAATAGTTTAATTTACAAAATAAATATTTCATAGGATTACCTAGTAAATCACAATAGATATTAATAATGAGCGGTCGGCAACCCATCTGATGGTAAGTGTTAACCGTCTCCACTAACGGTATCAGAACTAACGGCTAGTCAAGCAGCAGAAACCTAGAACAGCGCTCATAACACGTGGAACACATCAGAATCCTGAATTAGTTTAACGACAAGAGCTCTGGAACTAATAAAGCTTTATGATTCCACTATGTTAATTATATTTCGTAAAGTTATACAATAATTCTTGTACTTGTCGTTGTAGAAAACTGTTCCGTAAGAAAGACTCGGTGATATCGGAGGAAAACAATTTTATAATCCAAGAAAAATAGAAATGTGTTGAAAGCTTAAGTGCGGTTATAAGTACGGTGTAACACGCAGCCGAGACGTCATTAGGCATTCTTTTAGACATTTAGGCATTAGACGTCTTTCATCTTGAGTTCTTTCCAAATGATTTCGTATTTGTCCGTTAGCGTTCCACTTAGGATCCTGATCATTTCATTTAAATATAGTATGTTTTTGTGGTTCATATTTTGACCTCTACCCATTAATGCGGGTCTCTCCTCATTACTAAAGAATCCTAGAGCATACTCCGCCACGCTGCTGCAGAGCTGATGGGTCTCTCCCATGGTTAGGGGCCAATCTAAGCTTCGGAAGTTTTTATGACGTCCGAACAGGCCTCAGCCTCCGACATGGTAAGCCATGTCATCTAATGAAAACAACCGGGACCGACGGCTTAACGTGCCCTCCGAAGCACGGTAGCGCTCAATAATTTACGTCACTAGCGGTCATAACCTAACCACTTATACACTATGAAAACCGTTCAATCGTCACGACCGCTAACAATACCATTGAAGGCTTTGAATGTAATAAAAGTAAGTACAGCAACTTTGCCGGTTACTCGCAATCACTAAACCGGTTTTGTCGAAACTATACGGTCATTGTAACTAATAAAAGTTGATCACTAAACTCAAATGTAACAACAGTTTGGACTAGGCTACGAATTTAGTGTTTCCGAGGAGCAAAAATAGTTTGCGTAAGTGTTCCTGGCCACATCTCTCTATGAGACGGAGCAGAAGATCAAGGGAATGGACTTGTTTCACGACAAAATACCGGACCGTATGTCGCGGCCCAGACTCGGTAATCCGTAAAGTTTCTCCATCCAGATGAAACTTCTATTTTCCCTTAGTTTTCGCAACCCATTTTTAAGGTTCCGTAGTCCACTTGGAAACCTTCTTGTTTCGCAAAGTAAGTCCATCAGTCCGTCCGTCTGTCAGTCTCTGGCCGAGCTCAGAAGCTCAGAGACAGTTGTCAGTTGTCATTTGTTATGATATATCTCGCCGACGAAGCGGTATGGTATGGTAGGATATTTTTGATTTAGCGATTCGGTAAATGATGTTACCACCCCCACCCCGCCAGCTAAATGGTTAGTTTTAGAAATGTGACAAAATTCACGACAAGAGTATTTATAAATATCTATATAGTTTAGAAGGAGAACTATCCCAGACAGGTCAATGAGTGGTGGTACATTGCGCGTCGTCTGACATGAACGTAGCTGGTGGTTAAATACTTTTTTTAATACTTTTTTATTACTCGGAGAGTAGAGCAATTACATTGTAAAGAGATGTAACGTCTCTTTTGACATTTATTTTTAAACACCAACTATAACTTATTGTTTCCTTTTAAAAATATATTTTATGTAATATTATGAATGTTATTCTTTTGTAAAATATAAACAAATGGGTAGGTACCTGTTGTCTCGTCTAATAATTCGGTGATGGATTGCTCGCGAGTTGGGCCTTCAGTTAACCTGAAACGAAAAATTAAATATTTATTCATTGCTTATTTATTTCACAGACACAACACAATTTCGTATTTACCAGACAAAAGTTCGCCCTTTGATCATCGTTTTCAGTAAACGAACGAAAATAAAATATTTGAGTCATAGTCTAGGTACCACTAGATCATAATATTTTTTACAAGTCCTCTGAGTATTAAACTATTATTTGGTACAATTGTTATTAATAATGTGAGTGTAGTCTCTTCCAGATTATTGTATTCATATATTACGAGTAAGTTCATACATACGACTCCGACAAAGTATCTCTCTAGCGACACACTCACACAGACAGACGACACGTCTCACAATGGAACCGTAAAATGTCGTCAGCGCGACTAAAACTGCACAATCCATACGCACTTGTCAAAGTCGTTGTCGTTGTAATGTGCGACATTTGGTCGTGTCGTTGTCGCACATGTTTACGGCGACATACACATTCGCTACGTGCCTTCGCTCTGCTCAGTATTTTTTTTAGGTGCGAGTACTGGGAATGCCGTGGACATCGGTCATGCTCAAATAAGTGTTTGCAAACAAACAAGACCCTACAGTCATAGTCGTATGTGTTTGTATTATGATTGTGTGATATGTGTCAACCCGTACGTGGCGCCAACAAACACTAAATTTTTATGCTCTAATAACTTATTTATTTGATTTAGCCTTTGTTTACCCTAGATATAGTATTTTTATATTTGGGTCCCGGTGATCAATACGTCTGTTTCCCGACATTAAAAGTATACAGGTTAAATACCCTTGATATATCTATACACTAATAATAAAACTGTAACAGGGTCAATTCTGAGCATTAGATATGTTTTGGAAATTTGATAGTAGTAGTAATTTGATGTAGGTAGGCTTTGTTATTGACATAGTCATTGTGTGTATTCGGGCTTCACGCATTCAGTACTGTACATATTTAGACGCCCAGCCCTCGCTTTGTTTCGGTAAACTTATGAATTACTTAAACTAAGCACCCGAAACACTGCTATCAATTTTAAACAACATATTGCAATAGTTACACAGATTAAAGATTTTGGGTTCTATATGGACAATAAAGACTACCTGCATTACAATTTCCAAA
>DWNI01000312.1:0-10064 GCA_018250175.1 Alychna victa
CGGCTCCACTAACGCCCTAGCGTTATAATTTGGGCGTTAAGATTGACACTAAAAAGTGGAGCCACGATTTTAGTGTCTTAATTTTGAATGCCGTTATTAGTTGCAAACGGGGAGGAGCGATAAACCGCGTAGCGGTTTTTTTTTACACATTAAAAGATTTTAACACCCTGAATTTTGTATGGCTACCTTAAGGCAAGCGTGAATTTTTGTGCTATAATTATAGCTGTAAGCCGTTAACCACTAACTATAACAATAATGCAGGTAGGCCGATGCATTACATATATACAACTTGTATATTGACATAGTATCGTTACTCTGCGGGTCTTTAAGCGCGGTATAGAGATAACATTCCCATTTACTCATACAGCGATACATCGATCGCTCCACAAATTACGCGTCTTGTTATTCAAATGTACCAATTATTTATTTTTCCGTCTGGCCACACGCAGTTGACCATTTCGCGGTGTTATCGGAAAAATAAATTATTTGTCGTTGGCTACTCCCACAGCAGTTTTAACCTTAAGTGTGCGCAAAGCTTGTACATCATCAGTTATTTTTGTACAACAACCTTTGTGCGATTTTGTGTAGGCTTGTGTGGTTACCAAGTTTGTTGTTTAAGATTCCGTCGGGATTGCTGTGTTGGCCGACTTTGGTTTGTCGTTTCACATTTTTAGTTTTGAGTTAATGTTTTATTGTGAGGAAATCAATTAATGTGGCTTTACAAATTATTTCATCATTGACAAACTATATTCAGTCTCAACCTACTAATGACTTACTGCAGCACATGTTTCTCTCTTCATAACTAAGATCATCAGATCATCACAACATGGGTAGAGCCAGCTTCTTAACCAAAGTCTTGCATCGTCTGTCAGAATTAACATAAGAAGATAACAGACGGGGACATCAAATTATTCAATTATTAATTACAAAAACATTGTTTGATCGACGTAGACTTAAACACACTTCAAATCTATTTTGAAGCCAGAGTAAATTTAAATAAAGCCAAAAAATAACAACCGCGTAATGACTTTTTTTTATTCGATGCTGCAATTACGTTACCTACTCTCCCGGCATCCAGAGCAGACAAGGGGTGAGCACCCTCGTCATTAATGACACCAGTTTAAGAATTCACGAATATTAGCACCTGAGGCCTGTAAATAATATAAAAATTGTTAACCCTTTGAGGGTAGGCAGTTAAAATGGCGGCGCGTTTTACATTTTTAAATGCGTAATAGATTAGCTTTATGGATTTAAAGGATGAAGTAGACGGTCGATGTCATGAACAAATTTAATAGGATTTTGGTTATTTGGGGCTGTGTAGAATACTGAGCCCATCACATGCCGGCAGACCAGGGAGTGGTCAGCAGCGACAGAAGCCTACACCGGCTTGGTGGTAGAGCTTCGCGCAAGGATTCTTATAAATAGCAAGTCATTAATATTTTATTATTGGTATTTATTATTGTTTCGTGAAGTAGCTTGATAATTACCCATTTAGCCAAGTCGAAAGATGTCCGACATAAAACAGTTCGAAGCTCTGGTTGGCCACTATCCGGTTTATCTGCACGGATAAAGGTGTAATCCTCCACGTCAAAGAGAAATCCGTGCCCTGTAGTACACCTAACTGCTAAAACTAAAAGAAATGTATCAGTGTAGTTATTCTCAATCAGGATACAGTAACTATACATAAATTATTAATTTTGTAACACTAAAATAATTAATATATATACTAATAAATAACGCTACACACTCATAGCCCCACACTAGGTTACCCTGTGTCGTGGGTGTTGCGGACAACACACAAAGACAAGAACACACACCCAGACTGAGAACACAAATAAAAACTGATCATTCAAATTTCTGCCTCGCTGGGAATCGAACCCAAGATCCCTCAAACGGTAGTCCGGCCCGGTAACCATTGTGCCATACGGGTCGTCAGTGTATGTGATAATTTTATATGGTTTTGGATTTATAACTAACAGCAATTGACAGTGGTGGCATAAAGAAAATTAATTACCACTCTAGTTTCATTAACGTCAGGAATGAGATAATATAGGTATTATTAGAACCCCGTACCATCTTGCAGTTACTTTGAACTAACACGAAGCTTACGTTTAGATATAAAGAAAGAGTCATAAACCTACAAAGACCAGGGCCTCATAATCAACAGACATTAGCTCTTTAGAAAGCGCTGTACGCTCAAGAACAAAGACGCTAAGACCTAGAACAATGGCCGCGAAAAACGGGAGAAAACAAAGCGAGTCCCGAAAATTTACGTTGAAAAACAACGTAGATAGCCGAGCGGGATCCGTATCTATCCTATTTAGATATTAATCTAAACGAAAAAGCAAAAGCAATTCAAAATAGGCAACAAGCTACAGAAGGGACGGAGCGGGCTGTAATTGGCCATTTATCAAACGAAGGGGTTAGGGGCCTCCTGCCGCTCATGCCGCCCTGGTACCGCCGCCGCGCCGGAATACGGCTTAGTTAAACGAAACGCACAAACAAACAATCCTATTATTTAATTGTATGTGCTTTTGAATACGCGAGGGTATTACGGGAATCTCCCTTTTAAAATAAACTTAAAATGTTGCTTAATGTTCTTCAATATTAATTTTGTAGTATCCGACAGAGCTCGTCCCAAAACTTCGTCTTTCAGCTTTCTCCACGGTAATAAAGTGTCTAAACATATGGCTGTGAACTATATGTATGAAAATCATTTCTGCACTACGGCAAAACACAGGTAGACAATGTATGTAATTCGTGAGTTTAATTTTGTTTAGCCCGGCGAAGCGAAATGAATCCAGCGTGCAATATTTATGAAAATTTCGCAAAGTAATCCGTACCTAAACACACAGGTGGCGTGAGCCATGCTCGCCCGCTTGATTTTGGATAAACCTCCATAAACCTGATTAAGCCCGGTTTTAAATTCACCATTTGGGTAATGAAACTTTCTTATCAGCGCTCCTCTTGTTTTGAATTATGGCCCGGCTTATTTAGATTAGCCCCGACCACTACAACTTCTAATATCCTACTACCTCTCGCCTTAATTACCTCTCGTTCTAATTTTAAAATTAGAAAATATTTTTTTAATAATCTTTACTGACCATAAACAATGTTTTAGTCAAATTAATCACTCCGCCCTAAAACCTCTACGTACGTTGTTTTTAATCAGCGAAATGACTCAATCATGAATAGTATTACGTTTTGATGAATAAGTAAGCAGATAAACCGACCGAAAGTGCAATGTAAACGAAATAACAGACAACAATTTGTCACCCCAGCTCGCTCGGCGATTGTCAAAGGGTAAATCCGTCTCTGCCAATCCACCCGTGTATAATTTAAGCCTTTGTCTATGCTGTTGTGATCGGAAAAGTTAAGTTGTAATCTGGATGGTTCCGCCGCCGCGCGGCGCCGCAACGGGGACGAAAATTTAAATTAGATTTATGATTTAACGATGTTTATATGAATGCGAGTTGCATTACGAATCACACGTCGTCGCGTTTATCAACTTCAGTGGGCTTATCGCATTTACGTCACTCGATAAAATTCAATAGGCGTTCTCGAGTTGATTATTAAGATCATAAAAATGAAAATGCTCCAATTAAAACTAGACGTTTACGTCGCAATTCCGCATTAAAACGGTGTGTAATACAGGCAATAAACAAAAAGTTACAACTCGAATGATAATTACTCGGGTCGTTTCGACGCATCAAAATGCATATTTAGGGCCTTCGACGCGGCTCGATGCCACTCGTGAAGACCGGCACGACGAGATGGCAATAAAACAAAAACATTACATCTAACTAATGGACGCCGCCCCCATATTTTCTAAGATGATGATAAGCGACGCGCGCGGAGATAAAAAACAAAATGGCGAGCCCACGAAATGTCACGCGGTCGCATCGCTATGCAAATATACCTCTTAATTACTTTAAATATCTTTACTACGATCTCTAGTAGATCGTTTACTTGCGTTTCTTTTGAAACAATTATGTTAATGGCTAACGTTGGCCGAACGAGCGTCGGCCGAGCAATAATTTACAATTAAAGCCGGTCGGCAATGGCGCCGTTTCTGTACGGACGCGTAATGGGTGCGTTCCGATTGTCACAGAGTCGGCGAGACGTCATAATCTGCGTTCGGATTTGTTCAAAGCCCCGGCTCGCGAGACGCGTTTAACTTCGCCTGTAAACTCAGCTGCGTCCCGTAACGCAGTCATACGTTGGCATTAGACGAGACGCTCGAATTAATACAACGAGCCGGGCGGCGCGGCGGCGCACACCTGCGCCTCGCCTGTTTCTTTCGAAATTAACTCGCCGTACTTGCCAACAATGGAGCCCGGCCCCGCCCGATAAACTTTTGCACTGTTATTTTTTCCACCGTCTGCGGTGGCTATATTTCAAACTGTCATACTTAATCTTTTTATCAAAGTTTGTTAAACGCCGTAAGAAGTGCACCCGTCTGCGTCGCGAGCTCCTCATCTGCCCTCTAATTACGTTTGGAGTTTCTATTTGCGGAGTTTTATTATGAAATTAATAAGTTTTGCCACTCTTTAGCTCCCTGTTTCGAAACTTTAATGCTCTCTCAGAAAACTGTGACTATAGTAGTTAATTTTGTTTCAACTCGACATTTTGATTTGGAAAGCCTTTTAGTGTATCTACTTGTAGCTGCTAGCTGTAATGTTCGCGTTCCTTGTCTTTCGTTAGGAAAATTTATAACTATGCCGTATCTAGCTTAGATTATACTGTCCTTTATCGAGAGCCACTTCAACTGCTGCACCTGTAACGGAAGCGGTGTGTTGTGTCAACCTTACATACATCTCCATATTCATTTCATTAACAATATAAATATTTATACAATAAATTCGATAAATATACGTACATACGTGCACTTGGATGGAATTTACATTTGAGATTTTACAATGTAACAATAAAGATACCGCGTCACGCTGTAAATATGAGTAACCTTTCCTAATTTCAGTGTGTATTTGTGACTCCGCAGTTCGCAATACCAGGCGAGCAACGGGGTCTAGGAGCGTATAATTTATATTTAATTTAAACAAGACGACATTGGTATTCGGAATACGGGTGCGTAATTAAAATTCCCGCCATGGCCCCGCGTCGCGACAGTTTTCGCGCCAATTCCAACGCCCGGAAATTAATTGTGACAGAAAGACGCGCGGTCACATCCGCTCGCGTTCCGTTACTGCATGATTGCATTATCGCCCACGCTGTTAATTTTACGCAATAAAAGTACCGATTCACGTTTCGATTTTGCTTTCGTTAAATTAAACGAAATGTCAATTTATGAAAATATTGTGTATCTGTTCTTTTTGTCATCGTGAAACGGTATTTAAAAACTAAACGTGGAAGTTGTATGAGACCTATACGATCAATGTATAACTACACTAAGCAAAGGCGATTTTTCCGCGTGAAAGAAATATCTAAAAATATTAAAGCATGTTACATCACTATCGAGATCGTCTATCAAAACGAGACTTCTCACGGATTTCAAATACCTACTACTAAATATACAGCCAACGTTTAATATCATTTGTCAGTATAGGTTAATATTAAATATAAAAATTTCAAATGCAAGTTGACTAATGACCGTCGATTACTGGTATTCCGTCAATCTAGAGAACTGGTTAGTGGTGGTTGTAATCGAGACAAGAATCATATTTTTCATCGCTAGAAAACCTTGTGAAACGACTAAACAATTAATATGTGTCGTGGTAAACATAAAACTGCGTAAAACCTCGCGATAACATCAGATGCTCATAATACGTTGCGACGGCTATATCCATTTACGCTTATGTGTCAGCAATTTCGTAATTTGTTTCTGGAATACTTGATTTTGAAACACGTACATTGATAACCGTCCTTTGTAATTATAGTGAATAATTGGCTGAGTATTGGAGTAACCTTTGCTATTTTAAAACAAATAAAATTTTGAGTAGTTGCAACCGGTGTTGCCAACTTTGTAGACTGTGTTCTGTGAAAGTTCGTGTTCTTCAGTTGGCATTACTGCATCTACATTGTGAACTTCCAGAAACTAAACGCTCGTGAAGTTTCCTTCTAGACAATTTCGTTATAAAGATTGATGCTAGTTTTCATTTCTAACTAAAGGAACATGTTTCTCACATTAGTTTCTTCATAAAATATCAGCTTCTTTCCCGTATGTCATCGTTCTAATTAGACAATGCATTACCTTCTCCCTCGTCGCTCGTCACGTTTTAATTTACTATTTTTGTTTAATGCAATTTGAAGCAAAACTGAATTTAACTACGAAAAGTAGTTTTAGTTATCTGTGAATCATTATTACGCACTTTTTACACGAAAAAGGTTCTGTAATCGAGAAATAATTATTAATTTCCATTACGCACATTTTAAAACTTACGCTAGTATCGAACTCGATCCTATAGGAGACTGATTTCTAACTACTAGGCTATAAGTTCAATAGGCAAACCTTGATACAATTATTACGAGTATATACTTGTGTATATACACAATCACACCAATCAGCTAGTGTCTACACATCCTCCTAATACAACCATATAAGTGTAACTTTGAGTCATAATACCTAACCCGAAAAAGAAAGTTAAGGCCGTCCTGACAAACAGATATCCGGTAGCACTAACTATCTTATTAAAACTGGGTGATTTCACGCGGGCAACATTGAGATCTGCGCCGGCATCTCTCCGTAAGGGCCTCTAATGGCCTCGCTTCAGTTTTAAGCCTTTGCAGCCTTTGTTACACGTATCGACACGAGTCATCGCTGTATGATTGTGAACTCGCATTTACTGGCTGGAAGACTGCGTCTTGAGCGCGGAAAAATTGTACCAGTCGGAGACGGTGTTGGTACATTATTAGATTGTAGGAGTTATTAATATAGATACTGTTACGTGGTATACGATATTAAAGAGGGTGTTTGGTCATTGGTAATTGTTGTTTATTCTTTTAAAAGATGTGTTGACCAAGGTTTTATACAGTTCTTATTAGCAACAACAAAACGCTTCGGTAGCAGGAAACGGTTAAGATATGTACAGTGTACCCTACCTCTTACTTTTTGGAAATTAATTAAAATGAAATGATAAAGAATATAAAATACAATTTAGGGCAATCATTAATTAAACTTGATTGTAATTAATTAGTAACTCAATTAACTACAAACATGAACACAAGGTAAACAACCATAGATATATATACTGGTAAACGTGGCGAAGCCTAACATTTTTGTCGTTCAATTGCCGGTTTTATAAATGGTTTGTGTACGACAATAAATCCCGGAGTCGTTTAAAAGCTTAATTGTGACATGATTGATGCTGTCGACAACGATGTCGCGTTATCGATGAGACTCATCGCGGAGCTCGCGTCGGCTGGTCGGTGGATAATTACAACTAGTAGAAAGTTGAATGTCGCTCGTGTGGCTGATAACCTCGTGGTGTGGAGCCATTAGCGTCGTTGTAACACTCTGTGCTTACTGCTGATGAGTGAAGCGATCTCCGTGTCGATGCTTCGGTAGCGAAGCAAAGGTACAAGTAAAGAAGCAAAGAAGCTTTGTGCTTAAGTTAAAGAAATGTAAAAACTTATAATTGTAATACATTGATTATCAACTGGCGAATTTACTTGATTAGAATAGTTATGGCTATAGATCGCACGGTCAGTGTATAGTTATTGGTAGGTATGTTTCAACTACGTTTGAACTAATTTAGAGATTTGGCAATGACATTCCGGAATTTACACACACTCATAGCCCCACGGTAGGATTCCCTGTGTAGTGGGTGCCATGGACAACACACACACCCAAACCGAGAACAGAAATTAAAAGTCATTCAAATTTCTGCGTCGCTGGGAATCGAACCCAGGACACTTTGAACGGCAGACCGGCATGGTAACCATTGTGCCATACGGGTCGTCGCTATCACAGTATATAAAAATACATTTCCGTCCCATTCGTTCAGATTTTCTATGTTGCGAATTTAAACATAATAATTTATGTTCAGGTTATTTATACATATAAAACTATCTATCTACAAACAAACACCAAGTACTGTGGTTAGCTGTTGATTACAACTTAAATCATTTATAACGGTACTGACATACATACAGCGACATCTATTTTATTGTAAAACATAATTTGTTCCAGAGTTATTCGACGTTTGATCAGATAGGGTTGTATTAATACTGGCTCGGATGCCAAAAGAAAATTGACTCGTTTGGGTAAAGTTGGGATTAGTCAAGGACAGATTATAGATAACGCGACAGACGGAAAAATTATTCCCGAGAAATATAGTTTATATAAAATCAAGTTCCAAAAAGCTTGTCACAGATTTTATATATTTCCATGATAGAGACAGAAAAATAAAATGGCGACCTAAGTGATGGTAGGTGGTTTGTCTTTGATGATGTGCAATCAAATGGAAGCTTCGTATTTTAGCAATTTTTTTTTATTTGATTATCATCATTATTATTTATTGATCTGTATCCTACGTCGCAATAGGTGAGAATCTTGTCAAGCATTAATACTCTTATACGATAAAAATTATAGTCGTCATCACAACCCATAACTGTCCCACTGCTGGGCTCGAGTCTCCTCTCATTGTAGTACCGTGCTCAAACAGTATGATATGAATTACAGGCGTCTACGTAATAATTTTCCAAAATTCCTACAAGTGTTACTAAAGTTTATTGGGAAGTAAATTTCCCTGTAATTTTATTGGTATGGCTATCTGGTACAATGAGGGAGAACCGGAGAACCAAATCAACCAAAGTTTCCTATTTTGGCGTGAACGTCTATTTACATTACAGATAATGTTATCTGTAGTTTGTATGTTACAAACTGCAATGTTGAAGACGTCAGGCTTAGCATCGAGCGAGATCGGATACTTAATATATCATACACGTCACTATCCCACAGGTAAGGGACTAGGAACACGAGGTACGCGCTGTACACGCCACATCACTATCGACTCGCCGCATCCATTAAAATAATGTATCTCTCAAAATGGCGCTGAGTTTTAAAAGATATCGGAAATGTTGATAGGCAGAGGCTGGGTTGAGAGCGTTTTCGATCACGTGTTTATCTATTTCATTCGTTCTTTGAGACGTGATAAATTACGTCGTACGGCCCACGGCCTACAGGGCTGCCAATTGTTAACGCGAAACGAATTGTTTTATTGTTCGCTGTTTGACTAACGTCTTTGTTAAGTTGGCAACATTTGGTTAACCTTGTGATTTTTAATTTTGTTAGTAAGGTTTCCTTTTGCATTTTAAAACTAATTCCACGACCATAGATCATACTTTAGTCAAATCGAATGCCAATTAAAACTTTTGGCCGAAGCCGAACCAAAAACAAGAATGGAATCTTGTCGTTGTTTTAAATAAAATCTTTCGGTGATACACACTGTAAGTTGAACATTTTAACGTACTTTCTAACAAACCTTACCAAAAGCTACACTGTAACCTTTAAAGCTAATAACGACACAGATTACACAACTTTTTTCGCTGTTACGAGTTCGAAGTATTAAATTACACTAAAAAGCATGGCGACCGAATCGAACGCGTTATCTTGGCGCGAAGTTTTTTAAAATAAAAACCGCGCTTCGACTGTTTCCGATTGCGACACCGCGATTAACCTACGCTAATTTGAGTACGGGGCACGCGAGGCGACCATTAAAAATGGGAATTCGATTGATAAAGTGTGGATAGCCTGTGTCGGGCACCGCTAGCTGTGTGTGTATCTGTGGTATCGGGGCACAGACTAGAGCACTTTAGCGGGGACACTTAAACCGCTAATTAAAATAATGGTAAATAAGTACGGTTCAAGCCATTAGCTGGTTACGGCACCTTATAAGTGACGAGACCTAGCAGATTGGCGGTGGGGCTAGTTACCAACACTTGGAAGTTCTTATGTCAAAAGACCTCCGACATTGCTTAATAACTGGGTATGTTTCCACATTATCGCTCTACCACAGACTAAATAAACCAGCTACCTTTAGCTATAACCCTCATAGTCAATTGACAGTCCGTCGTGGTGAACAGCTACTCTGTGGTGAAACCGTGCT
>DWNI01000313.1:0-10051 GCA_018250175.1 Alychna victa
AAACCTACTTTATAACACATGCAATAACGTCGAATATCCCACGCTTATTTCGAAGAGTTTCATGTTGGGAAAAGTAGAGAAATATAGCAGAACCACCAACCGCTCCTCCCTGTACAATCCACAAATTGTAAATACCGGGAAATCCTGTTTGATATTATAACTAAAAATAAACAGGACATGTTACTGAAATGAAACAAATGAACCGATGTCAAATATTAATTCGTATCGTCACTTACATAATTATACTCGCATACCGTTAAACGACAGACGAAAGTTACAAAAATACAGGTTCATATTTTGTCAGCCCGCCAACTGTCGTCACTGTGACTGTCACATTACAATTGCAAAGCGTCCAAAAGAGCGGAAGCGCAACGATGGTCGAGTAGTGCTCGTTGCATCGCCGAGGGGCGCCTGTCCTCAGCTATTTGACATTGCACAAGGTCAGTGATCCTAATATAAAGATGCAAAAAATCTGAGGCGGCCACCGTCGCCGCGTCGTCACCGTATGCGAGCCGCGTCGCGCGCGCCCGCCGCATGCGAAGCGACCACTTTCGATTGTACTGCATATAAAAATGCCTTCTAGGTACCGGGAATGCTTCCACGGACTTCTTTGTCTCACACACAATTAAAAGCGAATGTCCTGCCTATGCTAAACAGTTCCAATACACATATTTCAATGCAATCAAAAGCGATCTCACTATGTCCATACGAGTACGACTTCTCAACTAAATACAAATTGATAACACGAATGGTTTGTACTCATATGTTCCTGTGAAATTCTGTCTGTTCCTACTTTTATTTTTGCGTGTGCGCTGACCTCTGCCACATAATGCCAGTAGGCATTAAGTTCTCCCTTTGCATCTCCTAGTACCTACAAAGTAAGACAATAAAGAAATAAAATATTTATCCTTCGTTTTCTGACGCCCCGAGCCTAACCACCAAATGAAATAAGCTATTAACGAAGATGAGGTCCATGTACTTTATTACTGTTCCACGCACAGATAACGAATGACCATAAACGTCACATATACGAGAACAGTGTGACCGGCAGCGAATCAATTAGTGAATGTTTCCCAATAGCGAGTTTGTGACTTAGCAGTTAGTCCATGGAAGAACGGAACAATACTAAAAGAGATCATCGGTGTCCCCACAGTGGTATGACTTGGGGACCTTCAAGAAGCGGGTCTATCGCTTCCTTCTAGGCCGGGAACGCCTAGGTGGCGCCCCTGGTGTGGCTATTGTTCATGGGCGGCGGTGACCGTCTGCTCGTTGAACAATAATAGATTTAGAGAAATTTTATTTTTATTTGTAATAAAAGTTTTAACATGTATATTTCAATTAACAATAATAGACCTATCAACCTAAAAGTCGACAAAAAACATCAGCATACAACTTTACAGAACTATAAATTGAGTGGGATTCATTGCTGGCAACGATTACTGAGCCGTAAACACTCGCCGTTTACAATACTACAGTTTGACACAAATATTCAAGATCAACGGAAATGTCCAGCGGCGAGGCGGCGAGGCGGCGACGCGGCCGATAATGATGATACCTGAATGCTTCAAACGGAACCAGCCATTCGAACACTCCCCATTATTATTACTAAAACAGATGCGGATTTTCAGTGACTGCGAACCGTGAAAATGACAAAAAATTATAACGTAATTAATTGTGACGTGAAACATGACGATATTAGAGTCGCCGAGGTTATATAGTGGTCTGATAAAGATGTACCTATTGAGTACCGTTACGTCAACGGTCCGTTAATAAAGCCATTTTGATAGACATATTAAAACCACATTAACCGCTATTTCTTGTTTAAACCGAATAGTAGTTGCATTTGTTTAGTCGAGTGAAGAACAATAGCGACGTTATCGAAGTAACAATTACTATTGGACTCGTCATAAACAATGGCCACATATAGGTAGTTTTATTATTCCAATTAATTGGTCGATGTTAAATGTACGTATGAAAATCCAACTGGAACTAAATTCGACAATCAAGCGCCATATACCAATGGTGGAGCCGATGACGTTAGAATCATCTTTCAAGAGACATAAGTGGAAATCGGTGAGTACATAGCAGCTGGAGGGCACGTCACGACACGGCGGATTGTAGCCGCGGGCGCGCGGCGGCCGCGAGTGTTGCTGTAACATATACACGAAATTTCGGTGTTGCAAACCGATTGCGAAAGAGCGCGGTACCGGCGCCGCCATTGTCAGCCGCTGGCGAAACGCACGCGACCTTCCTACTCGGATTGGGCAGTCGAAACCTGATTCGAGTGTGTAGCGTACTAACACGTCGAGCGACGATACCGACAACGCAGATTTAAAAAACTACCCTTCTTCGCACCTAATCGTAATGTGCCGCCAATTTGCAGTAAATATCTGAAGCGAGCGGAACTATGCAAATTGAAGTAAATTGATAAAAATATCAAAAACAAACTTGAATAATCTGTAAGCAATGCGACAAGATTATCCGATCGAGATATTTAGCATGAACAACGCAGACCATTCAAATGTATCACACGTTTCATATCACGAAGTTAATCACCAGAGCCTTGACTGGTGCTTCGGATTGGCCAACGTCTGACGCAGACGATGCGAAACACCATTCTTTGGGAGCACGTAAGAATCCGAGAGATAATTTTGGAAGGATTGTAATGCGCGTTGCGTCAGATGTGAAGAGTATATTACGGCTGAGAATCGTGTGCGGATACATTGCCTTGCGTAGTGCTGGTTCTTGTGAAATGCGTTAACTTGTACATAGCTTTCAAACTTAATAGATGAATAAGGGTAAATGAATCAACGGAAAGCAAAAACGATGAGACTGGGCGACATGTGTTATTTGAACAGGAATTCCCGAAGTTACAGGAGATTCCCCGCGAACATGACTTGCCATTGGACACTGCGTTCGTAGTGACAACACATTGAGTCACGTGAGGCCTGACACGGCCGAGTCACTAACTCTGATTACCGACACTGATCGGTCAGCGATTGCGCGATATCCTCTCGCGGATACCGACCGTCATATGGGCACAGTCGGTTATCTATTTGTTGTATTGACCTGAATTCGTCCGAGTCCGAGCGACAGGTTACGAATCGAGCCAGTTGGATTGATACGCGAATAATTATTGTTGTGACGAGGAAAACTAATTAATCTTAATGCGGAATGGAGATTTATTACCGCGTAGGACGCGCGTACCCACGTTACGCGATGCGTTTGCAAACGAAATGGAAATTAAAATAATCGGTGCGTCTATTCTGCAGCGCTGCATCGCGATAAGGCGCGCGCGTGTGCGTGTCTAACGCGGCGGTGTGTGTGTGCGCGGGAGTGTGCGCGGGGTGATCGTCCCGTTTCAAGGGCACTGCAGCTAGCGCTCATATTAATAGTGTGCGACTATTTTCGCCGCCGCCTGCCGGGGGACCGGAACGTTATTATTGACATTCGCGAACTTCCAAACTAAGAATGACTTACATCACTACCGCTTTTCCCGTTTTCCACTTTGATGTCTACTCCGTCTTGATGTTGTTAGAATTGACGATCGTTTAATTTCGTATTGGATTCGTTCTCTCATTTGACGCTTGAGTCGTTCGCGTTTGCCCAATTGGAATTAAAATGTCTGTTTTTAGGTCAAGTTATGCTTTATGTATGAACATCACACACCGCGGAGATTATTTTACAAATACACCATTGAGAGTTTGATATCGCAATATCATTGTAATTAAGTATGTTATTATTCGAATTTATTATATTATTGTGTTACGTTTTCAATTTATCATAACCCATTTAACTTTAAGAGTAAATTATTATAATAATATATCCGTAAATATTTTAATTCGATAGTCGTCACATATTAGATTTAGTTACGACAACATTTATTTGCCAGGCCATACAATCTGTCGGGTGCTTTAACACTGAAAAGAGCCGATTGAGCTGAACTGGTTCTTTGTTTGGCCCGTCCATACAAGGAAGGCGAGCGCCATCTGCCGGCGCATTGCGCAAGCCGCGACCCACTTGCGCCGTGGCCGCTGCCAAACGGCTCCTCTACAATTACATATTTCGGTGTCGCAACACCCGCAACCGTCGCATCCGAGTTGAACGGCCCGACCTTGAGTTGCGCACGCGCACCGAAAGCGAAAGGACCGCGATCCCGGAATTCAGCATAGACTATTGGATGGTCTGGCGAAACGCCCATCGCACCGTTACACCTTGGACCGCGTCGCTATAACTACGCCAAGCTGAAGTCATCGCTGTAGCATTGAACTGAATGCCGCCTTCTACCATTTTGATTATCTCAATTATAGACCGACGAGTGTTTCAGCGCTCAAATCATTTCTAAATCAATGTAAATATCCAAATCCAAGCCATAGGAAATAAACCATAGATGCATTGTAAACCCGCACTGCGGTTAGCCGTTTACTTGCCGAGCAAAGTAAAGAAACGGAGGGCAAAACTACAACAAATATGTAATTGAAGAATTGCGCAGTCACAGCTCGCATCCCTCTAGAAAGACAGCTAGATAAGATCCTGGCGTACGTGACCCGAGACCGCCGGAGTCAATTCAATCGCAAAACCGCATGCAAGTTCCCTCACCATGAATCACGGCGGCGGTGGCGATGGAGCCGATGCGTCAGAGAGCGGCTTCCTGCGTTAGCGTTTCACAACAATCTCCGGACTCTAGAATTCCTCCTTCCGAACGAAACTCCACAACAACCGCACGAAATTAACCATAAATGGTGTGATACCATGAAATATTTCCAAATACGGGTGTCAGTCTTATTGTTACGAGTATACAGTGTTAACCATGAATAACCATCGCCGTTTCATATCTTTTTGAATGACCAATTGTTAGAATTCAGTCAGTAATATTTCAGGACCGAGAGGATATTATCGTTCATTATAGAATGTTTTTTTTTTAATTTTATGAAGTACAGAATGTAGAGTTAGGTACATTCGAGCCGACTAAGTAAATCGACGTTGACCTGCATTTAACCGCAGCTCGGAAACATTATCACGACCCAATTCCGCACCGAATCTCAGCGCTCCACTTCCCCGGAAACCTCATACGAGCGAGAGCTTCTTTTACGTTTACGATAGGTATAAAACAGGGGCGTGAGTCCAGGCGGCCTATATACGCGCTCCACTGGTTTCCTGCCCGTTTTAAAATTATCCGCTCGCTCCCGGCGAAGCGGCAAAACGCGCCCTTCACGGACCACGGCCCCCCCTTCACTCTAAATAGACCGATACTTCCCTGACCATTCTCGGCAAACGACCAAAAGAAATTGCATTACTCACTAGCTATACACGGAGCTCTTCTTAAATGTTCATTCCGAGCTCACTTAGGTCTTTTTAAAACAATGTGTCACCACAGCGACGGAGTTCATTAGTCCTTGGAACATTTGAAATACCCTTCGTTCGCCTATCACTTTACCTCTACGGAGCTCTTTTCAATTTCTTGAGAGAGGCAGTTAGATTAAGTGCGCTATTATGTCCCAAGCCCGCAAGGGACGTCGCGTGGACGCTCACGTAAGTGGGAGAGATGGAGTGGCTATCCTTGTGTTCGTGAGCCGAGATCTAACGGGGTCAGTGTTAGGCCGCATAGCACTGCATAAATAGCTCCGCTCCCCACTCCGGTGCACTTTAAGATCATCATGTGGAAGTCTGAATAGGGATGTACGAACCGACAAATAAACGGTTCGGAATCGAATACATTGATAAATGATAAACGATCAAATTAACATAACCTTATAGGTGAGCTTAAGGTAAAGTACATTGAGGAGCAACTTAAACTGTCTTGTAATAGTTAAAGTAATAAACTTGTTGCTAATAAATCTCAGTTCATGCGTTATCGGGCTATTCAAAGCGATATTAATTTTGCTGTACCGGGATTTCCCAAGATCTTAATGCTGTTTATATAAGTTTATTATAATTTGACGTCAAATCTGATAAATGGTCCGGTAAAAAAAGTATATTTCCAATTGGTCGATACGCAAAATTTACGAATATGTAGCTGAAATCACTAACCGGTATTAATTAATGCGTTATCGCCACGGCCATTCGTTAAAGCCTAATTGACTTCAATCTCTTAGCTGGTCCACGGTTGTTAAGGACGATGTGCAGGGACTTTCATAATTATCTTGTTAGTTGTTCATGATACAATATATCGTTTGAGGCACTACAGACTACAACGTGTGTATTCGAACTAATAAGAAAGGAAAAAACCACTAAGAAGTGTTATAAAACTTTAATGTTCCTAACTGTGTCTCATGATCTCATCTTGTAGTCGCTCCGCATACCCAATACGAATCAGGGACCTTTGTTTTTCGTGAATGGATCGGTTTCAGTTGTTAGACAACCCTAGCAGTTGTCGGATATAAAACACAAGTAGTTTGGTTTCGCAATATGTTTACGTGCTCACGCGCGCTGCCAAACCGAGGGATTCCAGCGACCGCGGCGCGGGCGTTGCTAAACTAATTCTATCATAGCTGGTTGCAAGTTTTCGGTTACGCGGTAAACCAACATGGCAAATAAAAGTTGACTTGCTTTTTTATTCAAACACAAATTATTGTAAACAAACTACATTGACATCAGCTTCACTTCGGTATCATTTCATTGTATGAATTACTCACTCATCCTTCGTTCTTTAGTCAGTGTTGGGATATTTTCCTTATTCTTTATCATCTTTGTATTCAGTTTTATATTGATATTGTGTAACTGCACACAGTGCCATTTAGTTACATTTGCTTTTGTTTAAATAAAACATTTAATTAGGAATGATAGTTCATTGATCGCTCGATGAGTCGCGGAAGCTTTAGCTTATAGAAATACAAGGACAAGACTAAAATTAATGAGAGGAGACTAAACCTACAATTATATTTTTAAAACGCCTGTTTACTCAATTCAATGCAGCCAGATTGTATAATAGAAATACCGGTGAGAATGCAGCATCGTGGAATATGGGTCGGTTAAATTTAGCGGTCATTTTCAAAATTGTTGACGCGACATTTGGTCGCCGCCCTCATTATCAAATTACTATTAGCCTGGAATTATTTTAACGATGAATGCCGTGAAAGGAGTCATTTGAAGAATCCCCGAACTCGTGCGCCACTTTTATGTTTTGGATTACGTTCTATTATGTGCTTGGCGTGAGCGTCGTTTCGTTTTCTTTTATTAAAATTCATTCAGATATTGCTTCTCAACTTAAAGTAGTAAAGTAGGAGTAACTTGTATCAACTTAACAAGAAGTACGTCAACCACATCCAGTAGTAATAATTGTCATACATTTCATCGCTTACCTATGTAAAAGCCCGATCGCATAGCATTATTAAAACACTCGTGCAACTGCTGATGATTCTCATACTGGACGACATAGGACGACATACCTGTGTAGCGGCGCTGACCATTCCATTCGCTGTGTAAAGATGCCATCCAAGATAATATTCAAAGTGGCCGACAAAGTTAGAAGACAGTATTTATTAAAATGAATAACCGGAAAATATCAACCTACGCTGCATAAACACCGACTCGTACGATACGATTAGCTTTTGAGCGAATTGATACGTCTGTTTTTATTTTGAAACTTTATTTCCTTACGTTAAGATTGAAAGTAGCATTACGCAAGATAGGGAATCCGCTCCAGACGAACTCGGACCACATCAAAGCCATCGAAGCATAGCAATTCCGAGAGCTCATGAGCGCTGTGTAAAAAATGCACCTATATAGTTAGTTTTTATTGTGAGGTTCAGTTTCATTAACTTATTTTCCCTTTTACAAGTCAATTAGAACGATCTAACGTGGTGGTGGCTACTGTAGTTTACTTTGTGTAGATATCTTTACATATTTTGTTACAAATTAATAGAAAGATGACTATCAACTAAACATAAAAATGTTCAGGTATTTAGTTGACCAATAGCTAGGTATGTAGCTCAGTACAATAACAATTGACTGACACCAATTTATGATTTAAATATCCGAATTTTAGGAGGTTGCAAAAACCAGCAACACAGACAATGAAATCGTGGCACAAATAAAATATCGGACAATAAAGAGGTTCCGATTACATAGCGGGTGACGTCGTGCACAATACCAATACAAGTTGACAATTACGATCGATAATTAGGCGAAAAAAACCGTTCCGGCCTGATTGCGGAGTCAGGGTCGATGTGGCAACGTGTTGTGGAAATCGGGAGGACCTTGACCGCCCCGCCGACCCTCAACCCGCTGTTGGCTCCGCTGGTGGTTGCCGCAGACCGTTACGCGGTCTTACCGTTCAATAGTTTGCGAAAAATGTGGCGCCGTCTATCTGCTCTCGCCGAACGGCTCCGACTCAGTCGTCCGCGGGAAAGTTATCGCTTATGATACGGGAAGTACGGACGGATATGCAGTCTGACTAATGTCACTAATTGATAGTACAGGGACCTGCTGACGAATGCTCGTTACCAACCGAGCAGTGAGACAGCCCCGTCGGTTGACATACATATTGCACATATCGGTGTTGTGGGATCGAATACTTTACGCATCTGTTATTGTCGAATTTAAAAATAAATTACCATAAATTATTGCAATACAAAAACAAACTATTTGATTTATTAAATATTTTTTATGGACGTAGGTGGAAGGAATTTTGAGCAGGCCCACGTCTCTATTTACCTGGCAGATTATCGACATAAGAAAGAGAAGAAAAATCTTTTAACTAAATGTTCAGCGACATAAACAGATAATTTTATTTAGTAGTCTTACCGCGAGCCAATTTAACAGATTAACTGCATAAAGCGTACTCGTAGATAATCCAAGGTGTTTGCAATAATCCATGTATCCAGGGCGGGGCGGACGGCAGCCGGAAATCAGTATTATTGATGAGCGGAAGACGAAAATTCGCTCCCGTCACGCAATATGCGCGCCGGTGCAACGGCTTGCGCCAAAATAACTCGCCTCCGACTAACGCTCCGAACATGACTACTCGACAACTACGTGCCGCTGATGCCGCTTCTCCTCAATAATAAAGCAACTGGGAAAAGGTGGTAGATTAAAATATGACGCTCGTAAGTGTATTGGGCAAATACTTACATGAATAAATGATTTTGAATTTGGTGTGGTCCTCACGCGGATCCTGATCCAGTAGTTTATCAATAATATTATTGTACTTTGGTCTATTTTAATTTGAATTCAGTCCTATTGAGTGATTGCTGCACGATAGTTGATCCGACCATAAGGAGGTATCCCAGAAAAAAGAAAATATTTAAAACTTGATAGAGGAAGAAACACGTCGAACGGTAATAGTGAATTGTAAGAAAATCAAACGATACAAAGAATTTAAAAGAATATACATTAATTTAAGTCAATATCAATAATTGTAAACTATAATAATTTCCAAACCGCAATATTCATAAGATAATGGACAATACTGGCACTACACACACTGAACATATTCTATGACGACAGACATCCAAATGAGTGCCTTTGTTCAACAAAATCCTTGACACATGAGGTAAATACTAAAAAGAAGTAATACAGATATCTAGGAAAACCAATTACCTCCAAATATGAGAATCATGGGACCGGTATGGTTAAAGCCATGGTACCTAGGTATTTATTGCTTAAGGCAGGTATGTGGAGTTCATCCTCTTTGTGACATTAAAATAGATTATATTAAATGAAATGCGTATTATCATACTCGTCGATAGAGCCGCGCCGCCGCGCCGTAGAGAATACTAGATTCACTCCTATGGCTGGAGCAGGAGATTATCTTAAATAAGGATCTACTAACTAAACTATAATTGTATTGTAACTACTAATTATGTTGTTGTTATTTATATTCACTCTATACACACAAGTTTTGGTTAGCCGTGTACGTTTATAAGTGAATTAGTTTATAAACAAAACTGAGTGATTGATGCAAGATGGCGTCCTGCAAGGAAGTGCAGGAATTCGCGAAGCGCGTTAGGCAGCGCGGGGTGGCCGTGTGGGGGAGGCGGGGTGACCTTCGCGCGTTGATGCAATGTCGCCGTGTCATTGACCACCGCGCCGCGCGCAAGCAGTTGCACTC
>DWNI01000314.1:0-10050 GCA_018250175.1 Alychna victa
CCGATTTCAACATTTTTTTCACTAGAAAGCTACATTATCAGGAAGTAACATAGGATACATTTTATCCCGTAAAACTATTTTGTTTCCGCGGGATAACGGGTAAAAGTTTAACTATTGCACTAAATTAATGAATCAAATTTATAGGTAGAAGTAGTATTAATAGTAGGTAGATTTCGGGTGTTTTGTTATGCGAAGGTATACCGAAGCGAGGGCGGGCCACTAGTTATTTATATAGTTAGATGGAAGAATAATTGGTAGATTAAAATTATTACTGGTATTATTTTTCCGTGAAACTTGTCTGACTAGCTACGACCCTCTTGCCTGAGTGAGCCGCTATTTAAAATCATATTTATTTATTTATTCATTCTCTATTTCAACAACATATTGTGTTACAATAGACAGGCTTAATACTAAACAGCTTTCTCTGACAAACCTTGAGAATGCACAGAGAACTAATAGGGCGGTGCATCAAAGGAAAGTAACGTTTAGAGAAATGGAATACAGATAAAGAAGGAGGCAAATAACATAATAAATTCTCATTAACACCTTACACTAACAGGACGTACTAACCGACTAACAGACCCTCTTACAGACCTATTCGAGGTTTGTCACTCATAAATTGTACTGATATTTGTCAAGAATGAGAGCTAAATATTTTTTTTAAAGAGCTTAAGTGCAAATTTTGATATCACTAGGAAGAGCATTTCAAAGTCGAATACACTGGAATGTGTAAGATTGAGACATAAAGCCAGTACAGTGAAGAGAGAATAGTGAATTTAGCCGTTCACGAATCGGAAGCCAATTACGATGGTGATGGTAGGTAAATGTGGTCAAATTTACGTATATAAGGAACCTACAGCCAAGACCAACATGCTGGCGAAGGCACTTCTATATAGATATATATATCGAGGGTTCAAAAGCTATTTGTTTTAACCGACATTTTTAACTTTACTTAAAACCGGGATCAATCGGCGCAGAAAAAATTTGGTGATTCCAAAAATATATATAACAAAATATCGTAAAAGTTGTCGTTTAATATACAGGTAAGACCATTATATCGCATTGGGTTCTGTAGTGATGGAAGTGCTGATTTTTAAATAAATAAATCATCATCATCATCGTCGCAACCCATAAGTGTCCCACTGCTGGGATCGGGTCTCCTCTCACAATGTGAGGGGTACGGGCCATAGTCCACCACGCTGGCCAAGATCTCTCAGGTGTGCAGGTTTCCTCACGATGTTTTTCCTTCACCGAAGCAAGTGATAATTAATTTCTAATACGCACATTATTTGAAAATTAGAGGTGCGCGCAAGGTTTGAACTCAGGCCCCCCGCTTCGGGCGACCGACGTTCAAACCGCTGGGCTATCACTCGCTTATTCAATCATTTGAAGTACATACATAGAATCCTATTCAATAGTTTACTACTTACAGGTCGAGCATGAGTCATTGCTGCTACCACAAACTTTTCACTGTTCGTGCTGACACGCCAACACACAATAAAGCTCAAAGCTACACAACTACTGCCAGGAAAGCATGAGTACCTGGCGTTGATGGAAGTTCTTGATGACGACGCATATTTATGTTACTGAAGTTAATGTGTTTTATAGTAATTAACTATTTGTAACTCCACCGCGTGTTACTAAAAACGGATTCTCGTAATATATGTAACTTACGAGTATATAAATCTGTTTTTATTTGACACTTAAATTATTCCTCGCTAAATCCGACCTCGCTTCCTTGTAGCTCATAATTTCCATATAACATTTCTCTTAACTTACCCTTTAGCGGACGAATTCACAAAAAAACTTTCCGAGTGTTATCTAACACTTATACAAGACCCCCGTATGTTTTATGTTTGTAGGTCCACTGGTTCAGACTGTGCATAATCAGTTCGTCAGTAACATTTAGCGTTTTATTAAGTAGATCCAAATCTAGTAATACAGAAAAAATATATCTATGCAGTCTGCTGTCGCCTCCAAAATGTAAACACAAACCATTGAATGTCACCATTATATTGCGTCGCGGGAATACTGGTTATTAATAAAACCTCCAAATTCCAGTTCCGATTGGTATTTGGCACATTCTGGCAACACGTCACCCTGATCCGCTTCACGGAAGATTAAGTATGGTAGACGAGGAATTCATGTTTGTTTGAATATTCTGCGTAACTCTTTGCTGAATAAAAACATTCGAATACTTCATACAAACACCCACAAAAATATATTTTGATACAATTAGGCGTTCACTATGTAATAGATTAGATTTAAGATACCACCTTATGCGCTTTGCGTGTATACGTTTAGAATCCTGTAGTTACCTTGCCTGTCGAGCGAAATTAACAGTTCCTAGTTCGATTCCCAGCCAAGTTAACATTTGCTTGTGTGGCAGATATTTTTTTGGTTTCGGCTATTGTTTATTGTAACGTTATTATAACGTATCTTCATTCCACCCACAGCACAGGAAATCCTATCTTATCCAACGGGGGAGTCAGTAGACTAGGTATGTGCAAACATTTATGTGTGAAAGTTTATTTATTAGGTGAATTATTTCTTTTATAAACAAAAAACGATGAATTGAGATAATTATAGAGGAACCAAACCAACATGTGCATCGCATCTCGTTACGTTGGCTTTACGGCGATTGAACACGGAAGCAATTCGGTACGAGATTCAGTAGGTGGCCAAATAGCTGGTTTCCTTCAACGCGGAAAATTAGTACATATTTATCGAATAGCGCGTGAACAAAGAAAGGCTTACTTAACACGTTGATTTACTTACACCATTCATCACTATTATTGTACGTGTTGTAGGTACATAGGTTTTGATTCGTTCTCGAACAAGTGCAATTATTGTTAGGTAACGTAATGATTTCGTACGTTAGGTAAGTGTGATTAGTTTAGTTATTGAGATAAAATTATCCTTATTCGATTATAATTATGTAATTACAATAACGTCATGTAAGTACTCGTATAATGCTACACACTCATAGCCCCCACACTAGGATTCCCTGTGTCGTAGGTGCAATGGATAACACACAAAGACAAGAAGACACACCTTGAGAACAGAAATTTGAAATCATCATTCAAATTTTTGCTTCGTTGGGAATCGAACCCAAGACTCTTTAAAGCAGCAGTGCCGCATGGAAACCGTTGTATCATACGGGTCGTCGCTAGTCTAGAATAGACGTCGATGCTTAATATTACTATTTTGTCGATATAACTTAGCGTTGCTGTTGTGCCTCGTAACAAACGGTTCGGGAGGACTTCACAGGAACTCCTCAAAGGACGGATCCCATTGGTGATTCCACAGACATGGTAAAAAGAGGAATCGAAACTTAAAATGTAAAAAAAAAATCTATCAACAATTTATTTTTAAAGCAAATCGTAGTTACTAAAGTTACTCTACGTAGTTAAATACAAATTTCATTCCTAAATACGGTTAAGTTTAAAGCATTAAATATTTCGACATCATACATATTTCATAAATGGATTTAATGATAATTATGTACTACAACGGATTTTGAAAGGGAACATTCAGAATCGTGTAGACTGCGTTGAATCACTTGTCATAAGCGACACCATGACCGAAATACACAAAGCGAACAGCAGTGACAAATAGCGAAAACGTGAAATACCATCAACTATCAAACTTGAAGTGCAGTAGACAACATCGCTCAACGATCAACATTCTACGGAACCAAACTTGTACAAGTGATTCATCACGACCCAGAACTCTACCACTCTTGAAGCTCTACCTTATAAAATTGAGGGTGTTAAAGCTATAGCCTACCACGTTGATCAAATGTGGTTCCGTAGATTTTACTTCTATCATACACTACGATATGCAGATCATGGACAATGAGTCGATGACGTCTTTTACCGCACCCCATAGTCCAAAAACTTCTAAAAAATTTTAATAAAGAACTCTATCCATCCTTGAACCCAAACCAACCTTTGTTGCTCGTGGTAGAGGCTTCCAACAATATCATCATCACCTTACATCGGAGACTACGAGAAGAGTATTAGACAATCATTGCTAACTAAGGAGGTTTAATGTGGTTAACATTTGGTAGTTGGCAATAATCGCCGGTAGAAGCGCTCATAGCCCGGCGGCTTGCGTCGATCATAATTGATCGACAAAGTTAAGCAACTGCGGGCGCGGTGGGAAAGTGGATGGCTGACCTCTAGTGGCAAAATTTCTTGAGCGCTTCCGTGCTTCGGAGGGTACGTTAAGCCGTGGGTCCCGGTTGTTATCGTCAGATGACAGTCGTTAAGCCATGTCGGAGGACTTCGGGCGGCATAAAAACTTCCGACACTTGGGTTGGCCACTAACCCCTCCACCAAACCGCACTGGAGCAGCGTGGTGGAGTATGCTCTAGGCCTCCTCAGTTATGAGGAGAGGCCCGTGCTCAGTAGTGGGCCATTAATGGGTGGAGGCCAGGCATAGCTTTTTATAAAGAAATTTACTCCCTCATGTTAATCCGTTATAAGATATTTTCCGACGCGTTCTTTGTTGCCCAGGGAAGCCAGAAACCGTCGTATTGGTGAAGTTGTTTTTTTAAAAAACTTTTAAACATCACATTTTTGTGATGAACAGCTACCTATCAACAACTGAATTAATTGTCTGTTTGTTTGTTGTAATATTAGATTGTATTGTATTTAGTAACTTAAAAACATTATATTTCAAACTCAAAATAATTTATTCATGTTGGTATCATTGATACGCTTAAGAACTTGAGTCTAGTGAGAAAGGTGCTTGATGTATACGAAGGAGAAAAATGGAGTGAAAAACTTTTGATCGCATTCTTTAAAAAAAATATATAAACATAATTATAATTATTTGTTACAACAATGCGTTCTTGTCATTTAAATAATTTATATATACTACATATATACTGTATAGCAATCCTTGCCAAAGAGTTGAGTTTTTACACGTGATACAATTAAATACAAATAATAGTCATCACAACTCATAACTTTCCCACTGCTGGGCTCGGGTCTCCTCTCACAATGTGAGGTAGGGGGGGAGGGGGGTATACATCCTAAATCCAAACCAACCTCATATACTCTTAGTGCAGGCTGCTAAACACCAGACAAGGTTATGAACGGTCTTCCAGTTGGATGTCGCTGGGCTCGGCACAGCTCGACGGTATTGGTCTGGTCGTAGGGTATTTTTATCCACCTACAAAATCATCGCTGTCTGACAATGACGCATGTCGTTTGCCGCGCTTTGCGAAATCGCACCTTTAGATAGCATTAATAAATCTGCTCCAGTTTACATTAGCTAACTAGCTTATATATGTATTTAGCTAACTAGCTAATGTATGCTACAAATAAAGTATTTGCGTATCTACATCTTCAGAAACCTATTGATGCCAAAACATTGACTTAAGCATAAACTAACATGTAAAGTTATATTAAAAATCTTCGTGCGTATCTACAGGTACTCTGAGGTGTTCGCTAGTTAGTTTATTAGAAGGCAAAGGGAATTTCGCCAAAGTTAAATTATGTCGGCAAAGGTTCCGAAAGATAATAAGGGAATTTACGGAGACGCGTAAGCGATGTTTATTTTTCTTTCACCTTTAAATCCTAGGGAAAATTTGTGACATTTTGTACGTAAAAAATGTAAGTGCTTGTTTATTAGTTAAGAAATTCACAGATACGATGCAAATAATGTAGATTTTATTTACCTACATTAACATTGATAGCAAACATTGTATCATTCGTCTATCTAATCCTCGGGAGTCTGTGTTATTCTTTCCCTTATTTATTTATTAATGAATAATCATCATCTTCATTGCAACCCATAACTAAAAATACTAATGACTACATTTTGGAAAAATTATTTAGTAACTTTATTTAATATCCATAGTAATTTAAGCGATGATAAATCGTTTAGGGTTGTTCTGAATTACGCTGGAAAATATTACTTCATTAAATTCAAAAAATCTCCGGCTGCGTACTAATCTACCCTGTCCGTTTTGTCCGACTGAAGAATGGGAATAATTACGTGACATAATTCAAGCCACTCGAGGGAAACACTCGACATTCATTTCACTGTTAGTATTGTTCGAACGTTTTAAATGTTATTCAGATGTCGTTATGTGGGTCTTGAGATAACTGCCTTTGAAATTTTCCCTTTCAAGTAAAACTTTTTGATTTATTCAACGAAAAAGAGGGTATGTTGTTGAATATACAAATTCCAAGGTAAATATTTTATCGATCGATATCGTTTTAAGGACAAAAAGCATGCTTAGTATTATAGGGACAAGTTCATAAAAAGTTTTTTTTGCTAAATCGCATATATTGCGTAAATGTCATTATACCGACTTTTGACAACCCGTACCACACCGGACTGTCATTCAAAGGGTCCTGGGTTCGATTCCCGGTGAGACAGAACTTAGAATGATGAGTTTTAATTTCTGTTCTCAGTCTGGGTGTGTTGTCCATGGCATTCACGACACAGGGAATCCTACTGTGGGGCTATGAGTGTGTAGCTTTATTTATTATTACTACATAAATGTCACCAGATGATAGCTAGTGTTGCAAATGTTTTTAGATAGTACCTATACCGTAAGTTTTACGCAATAGAATTGTATTACGCAAATTGTAGTAGGTAATACACATTGTAGTGTATCCAACTTGTTTAAGACTAATCAGTCTAATCAGTTTGGTCAGTTACATTTGGGTTGGACCACCCTTAACATTTAGGGGGATGAAAAATAGGTGTTGTCCGATTCTCCACCCTGACCGATATGCACGCTAAGATTCACAAAAATCGGCCGAGCCGTTTCTGAGGAGTTTATATATCAGATTTTATACGAGTAATTAAATACGGTAGCGTGCGATATTTGAACAAAATGTTTGACATAGTCTACATGGAACATGTTAATAGTGTGTTGTAAGTTCATAACTTAAATTACTTTGTACCCACCTCGTCATAGTTTTACTCATCAAATCTATACTAAATTACATGATAGAGTCGCTGTTATAACAAGGTCTTTAGAGGCTCAGTCTATTTTCAATGTTTAAGAGACGATATGTATGTAAAGAAATTACATAAGACTAACCGTTACTGACTAGTAGACAACGCAAAGCGTGAACTAGTGGATCTAGAATAGTTATACTTTGTACATAGGTTTTTTTAATTTTTTTTATGTAGTAAGTTATGTAGACTAGTCGTTTGACGGCTGACTCAAGCAACAAGTAGTCGCTACCCAGGCGCACTTCGCATAAAGATAATAGTATCACTAATAATGTCAATGACTTAATAATAATATTGATAAATTGTGTTAATATATTGTGTTGAAACTAATTCCGCGTGGACAAAGCAACGGGCAACAACTAGTGTTCATGTGAAGCATAACCTAAAAATCAAGATTAAGTTAATCGTAATTTTGTAGATGAATGTGTGACCGTGAGTTTATTCGCGTTTCGTTCGTTTAAGATATTTCAGCATTGTGATACTCGGACATACGGGAGCCGACCTACAAGTGTTTTTTTATGTAAGCATTTCTAAAAGTAAAGCGGATCATAATGGAGATAATAACAAGCAGCAGCGAGAGACGTCAGCCATTGTTATAATTTTAACAACACCTGCGCCCAAATTGATCCGCGAACATTCGCAACGCAATACAAATGATCCCTACACTAATCAATTACAAATTATATTATTATGTTGCAAAGATCGTTCATCTTCCTGTCACGTCCGCCGTCTTCTTACATTATTAAAACTTTCTACCCATAAGTAACCGAGTCTTTATCCGGGAATAAATCTACGGTAAGACATCACCTGCAGACCAAAATGACGTATGCTGCGGCGGTAAACAGCATTACTTTGCAGTATTTATTAGTAATAAATAACGCTACACACTCATAGTCCCACATTAGGATTCCTTGTGCCGTTCTATCATACATGTCGTCAGCGTGACGTTGTGATACAATTATAATAAAACAAATAAAATATTATGTTACCCCATGGTAAGTAACGTAAGTGAAAATTGCATTTCAATCAATTTAGCCCTACCTGACATAAGCGGGAATAAACGCGCAAAGTGATAAACCAAGAAATAAACAAAATCTGTAAAAATCATTGTTATGGGATAACCCATTGCTTTAAAGAATACCTTCGTTAATAGTTTTTTCAAATATCTTCCATACGGACACAGTACATCATCTGTCAGTGTCGGCAAGAACATTCCTGGCGCCTAAGGCGAAACGATGAAACGGCGCCCTTTCAAATTTTGATACCGTCGATTGCCAACTCCCCCCTAACACAAGCTCCGTAGGTTTCCTAATTTCTTCTATAAGGACGCGCTACTCCTGACATCAGTAACAGTCTTACAGTAGATAGATGTAAGATCTCAAAATTTCAAGTATAATTTGTATCGCGTCACTTCTAAGTTGGCGGATCGGTAGCCGCAGGTGCTGCGTGCCGTTCACAAATGGCACGGAGTGCGGGGAGGTCGCTCGCTACATCAACGTTATTGTTGTCGCCGCTGATTTATAATCGCCGTCACAGTTGGAACTTTCGCGTCTTACTGTGGTTACATATTGGGCGTGTTCCAACGCGTCTAATCTCATTTTTCTACGCTTGAATGACAGCTCAAATTATAGTCTGTTTTTTTATCTAACTAGCAATCCGTCTTTTCCAATCGTAAATCTTTTTTTTTAAATCGTTATTACCTTTGGATGTTTGTGCAGAGCTAGCGAGCGCTACTACTAAATTCTGAAACTCGTTGCTCCCGAAGAATATTTTTTAATAAAAATATTCTCAATCTAATTCAGATATATAAAGGATCATTACTCACCGATATTGATCAGCAGTCAAGGTTATTTATCTGTAAAAAAATAAATGCGGGTTAATAAACTGCAATGTCTGTTATCTTATTGTGTACTTCTAAGTATACTGAACTCATTAGGGTTGGGTTGTTACACTTTATCTCCAAGTTCAAGCTCTCTTGTTAGTGCACCTTGCTGCATAACGGAGGAGGCATTGGCGTTACGTCCTTTAATTGACAAGTTGCTTGAAAATTTGTTAGTAGCTCGTTTTCTTTTTTAACCGACTTAAAAAAAGGTAGAGGTTCTCAATTCGACTGTACTTTTTAGATGTTTTTTACCTCAGAACTTTTTACTGAGTGAACCAATTTTGATAATTCTTTTTTTTATTTGAAACCATGGGAAACATCTCCCTTGTGCTCCATTTATGGCATTGTTGTTGGAGTCTTGACTTCGAAGATATCAAAAAACTCTTAAAATGATATCGTTAACTATGATGTCGTCAAAGTATACTGTTTTGAAGTGGGTTTCTTAAGGTATGAAGTTATTTATAGTCTGTATGGTGGATGAAAAAACTGACCGGCTGCTTGATGGTAAGCGATCAAGCCAATAGACAAGAGCAGGAGGAGACGCCAATGCTTCGTCGGCCTTGAATGAGAACTCTTACGTCTTTCCTGCAAAAGCCCCAATCTCATAGCGCTCCGAAAAAACTAATTTCCTGCTTCCAGCAACCGGGGTCGCGTTCATCACGCCACTGGCTTTTCGATCTGCAAAATGGACGTCAGGCACCACGTATGAATATGGCCTTTTCATTAGAAACCGGCCAAATGTGAGTCGGGCACGAAGGGTTCCGTACTACCGTGCAATATTTACGCTGAAAAAACATGTTTTTTCATTTCACTTTTATTACTTGGTAGTTATTACAGCGGTCATGATAAGACACTGTGTAAAAGTTTCAAATGTCCATAATATTAGGTACTGTTCAAGAGATACAGACAGACCTGTGAAAGATGGACGAAAAGTCTTAGTTAATATACGAGTATATGTATTTTTATGTATGTTAATAACCGAAATGTAGTGATAGCCTAGCGGTTTGAACTTTAGCCGCCCGAACCGGGGGGCCTGAGTTCGACCCCTGCACGCACCTTTAATTTTCAAATTATGTGCGTATTAGAAATTAATTATCACTTGCTTGCGTGAAGGAAAACATCTTGAGGAAACCTGCTCACCTGAGAGATCTCCATAAAGTTCTCAAAGGTGTTGTGAAGTCTGC
>DWNI01000315.1:0-10045 GCA_018250175.1 Alychna victa
GCTCCGAATTTGGGCATGAGTGCAAAATATAAGGAAAAAATAATTTATTATGTAGCAACTCAAAGTAAAACAATATGATTTATCATCTCGATAGCAAAGGCAACCTAAATGAAAAAAATAGACATTAAGTAATAGTTAGAATAGTGGAAAGTATATAAGTTGGTACAATATTAAAGAGATACTGCACTGATAATAAAAAAAAATAACGCTACACACTCGTCGCCCCACAGTAGGATTCTCTGTGTCGTGGGTGCCATGGACAACATACAAAGACACGGACACACACCCAGACCGAGAACAGAAATTAAAACTCATCATTCAAATCGCTCGGAATCGAACCCAGCACCCTTTGAACGGGAGTCCGGCTTGGTAACCATTGTGCCGTACGGGTCGCTTATGGTAACGGCCGATTATAATAGGAGAAGTAAAAAAAAATTAAAATTATTGGTCTAACTTGAAAATCAGCAGCCGTGGGACTTATTTGCCTATGGCATAGGCTAAGCGTAGCCCTCTTTTGCCGTAAAAAAAAGAAGTATAATGAAAGATTTAGTTAAGGTACTTAATATGATTGTTCTAGCTGCTCACTGTACTACTATAAGCGGAGTGCCCGTCGCTCCACACGTCTTAAGCGTCACTTTAGGAAAACACTATCTAAATGGCCCTAATTTGGAATCTCAAGAAAAAGAGGTAGGTATTTATCAATTTATAGACTTCCAAATTCACTACAACATTTGTCATTTCGCCATGTCCATCCTTTCCTCCGTTCTTAGCTCAGATACTATTTATACTGCTGTCTTAGTATTTTATTTATAGATAATCGACATACGAGCCTATTAGACGTCCTACTAGTGGTGAGTGGTCAATGTCGTCAAACGTCTATAGACACCACCAAAGGCACAACAAATGGATTGTCGGTAAAGGAATTGGGGACTTACATTAATTTAACTCTGATAATGTGAAGGCTCTGACCGAAACTAGCAAAAAATATCATTTCAAGATTCATTTTACAGGGTTGCCAAAAGCAATTTGGCTTCACAACAACAATTTTATCTTTTTCCTATTATTGCGTCTTCCATTCCTTTCCTTTCTTGCAAGGTACAACCGACCCGACAAGCTTTATAAGCGGAGCAGGTGTAATGACAGCTCCAATCGGACCGTGAAATAAAGAATACCCTCCGAGCTTGTTATTTTAAATAGCAATAACAAATAACAGCTAGCACCTTTGTATCTTTCAACGAAACCCTTTTTGTATTGAATACAAGTTATTTGTAGTGTATCCTTTTGTAACGTATTATTATATCGAGGGCCCATGGGATATTTGTATTAAGCGACAACTTTTATATGTTGTTATATATATTTGGAATCATGATTTTTCTGCGTCGATTGAGCCCTGTTTCGTGTAAAGTTCTAAAAATTTCGCTTAATACAAATAGTCCGTGAACCCTCGCTATTATGTGTCGTATTCGTTTTCATTACTCTGCTGTATGTGAAGTAAAATGTTCCAAATGTAGCCATTTTGGTATTATGTAGGTTTTTGTTTTGTTTACTTTCAAGTCAAAATACGTAAAGTAGCTAACCGTTGCTCATAAGGAGAGGGGGTTACAATAAAAATATTGCTAATAATATCATGTACGAACGCGGTCGCCACTACAACTAAAAAAAAACATTTTGAATTAGGAATTTTATTAAGAAGCCAAAAAGAAAGAAAAAAAAATCACTTTGATGTAGAAAGTAGACTGTTTCTTCTATACAGCCTTTTATTCATGTATGATGTATATCGGATTGTCTAGTATCAAAGAGCAGGTGTTGCCGGACCGTGAAATAAACAAGAAAATATCTTCGAGCTTGTTATTCTGAATAACAATAACAATAAAACTCTCCGAATACCTTTGTAAGATCTCTTAAATATTTCACGAATACTCTTAGTATTGAATACAAGATATCTGTGTATCCTTTTCTGTTGAATTTGTTGTTAATGCTGCTCGAATACATAAATATTTTGTTGAATTTTTTATGCCTGTTTATAACTTTTGAGTATATTTATTGATTTTGTTTTTGCCGGGCTTATTTAGTTGATAAAAAAAATATGAACAGGATGTGATTGGATTATACAATATCATAGCCATTGGTAGTCTATATCTATACTAATATTAAAAAGAGGAAATATTTTTGTTTGTTTGTTTGTATCGAATAGGCTTCAAAACTACTGGACCGATTTTAACCATTTTTTCACTAATAGAAAGCCACATTATCAGGACTTAGAATACATTTTATCCTGGAAATGTTTTTTGTTCCTGCGGGATAACAGGTCAAAGTTTAACTGTTGCAACAAATTAATGTTTCAAATTTATAGATATAAATGTTTCGGGTGTTTTCTTAGGTGAAGGTGGCTTCGGTAAGAAGCGAAGCGGGGGCGGACCATAGTCAATATAGCTTAATTAAAATGAATTATACTCGTATGGATATTCATTTCGTTGCAAAACAAATCTCTTATTCAATAAGAGTCGAATGTCGACATGTATATTAAACATCTAAAAACAAAACAAGCAATGCCTGATAGAACAAAACAAATAAAAATAATTGTTTATTTGAATACTAAAACATTTTACGATCGACACAGCTGCGGCCCTGTTTTGTTTAGTCTGTATTAATTGGTATACTTTTATAGTTGTTGAAAAATTGTTTTAGGCAAAAGGACAAAGTACGGTTTATATACTCGACCTATAAACACGGCTGAGAATTTTACGGTTTTGTAGCGAAATGACTGATGATGGAACCTGGTGTTTGTTTTATGTCACAGTTATTTTTTACCGATTTAAAATATAAGTGATTAAAAAAAATCTAGTATCTTTAAGAAACTTAATTGAAAATTGTGAAATAATGAATTAGGGAAGTAGAAATTGTTCAGGGTTCGGTTCGAGTAAATTGTCGGTAACACCGAACTGCCGGGGAAATAGCGTGACAATTCCTACAGCTGTATCGCAGGTGGAATAACGGAGACCTTTGTGATGTGATCTAGTCATTCTGTATTGACCTTTTTTGGAGTCACTTAGGTATTACCTCAGCACCCAAGCGGGTGATTGTTGATCGGTTATGTAGTTGATTTGCTTACTTTGAAAAGTTATTTGAGGTAGAGAGCTTGCTTACTTTTTCCTTGTAAAAATATTATTTTTTATAAGAGTACCGGGAGTTTTTTTCCTCCGGCTTTTTTTTTCTCACGGCCGACCCTAGCTTACTTAGGCTAAGTATGTACTTGTGTTTTTCATAAAGCCGATGACAGATAGGTATTGTCTATCGAGACTATTATTTTTAGATTCATATTATAAATGGTATCTTACTTTTGAAATGCAATTTTAGTTGTTAAGATTTGACTGTCGTTAAGTGAGCTGTTTGTTCCTAAGACAAATAAATAAATAATATGAATTTGAATAGTGGCGCCAGGTCCTTAGTGTCGAAGTCACTAGGCTACATACAACCTTAAGGTGATAAGGTAGTGCTACCGCCTGCCCAGGTGCTACTGTCCTTTAGGGTTTTTATATATCGAATGCCGTATCAAATTGTCAATAACGAGAAGTCTCTGGCTTCCTTCGCAGCCGGTAATCGGTAATGACTTCCATATAACTTATGACAATGGACATCGAAAACCATTTATCACTAGGCGAATTATCTGTTCGTTTGTCTACTACTCGACTCTTGAAATAACGCTCTTAGCCTGAGATCGGTTCCTCACCTTGTAAGTCCGCCGCCAGTGCGACCGGTTATCATGAAGCATCCGTCGCCACAGCATGGACATGACCTCCGGGAAGTGTTCGTATGTGAAGGTGGCGAGGGCCAGCTCCTGCATCTGCTGGCCGGTGGGACCCCACGCCTCGTCCGACGTCGCCTCGCGGACCTTGCCCTCCACTTCCGTGTAGTTCATTACCACGTTTGTGCTGGAAAGAAAACGGTAATTCTACATGTGGCTTCAATTATCGAAGGGTTTTTACCGGCTGTTTTAATTATCAACCATAATTTTCGGTCTTAAAAAGTTGTGTTGAGGAGTTCTTTTCGCCATATATTCTCCTCCAGGTCAAAAAACTATTTCGAAATGTCGGTAGTTTTAAAAAAATTACGTGCATATGTATATATTTGATACCTATATGAACAAATGATTTTGAATTTGAATCTATCCGTAAACTCCGGGTAACTTAGCAGGTAAAGTCAATTTACATTTTAATGTTGGGACGCTGAATTGATAGGCTACTGGCGTAAGAGTTCATCATCATGGTCACAATCTTAACTTCCCACTGCAGGTGGCACAATGTGAGAGGTACAGACCATAGTCCACCAAGCTCGCCAAGTCCGGAATGGCAGACTTCAAAATACCTTTGAGAACTTTACGGTGAACTATTAGGTGAGCAGGTTTCCACACCATGTTTAGCTTCACAGAAGCAAATGATAATTAATTTATAATACCCACGTAATTTTTTTTTTAATTATAGGTGCGTGCAGGATTCGAACTCAGGCCCCCCATACGGGCGACCAACGTTCAAACCGCTAAGCAATCCCTCGCACGCGATGGTTATGGTAGATAAAATATTGAAAACTCGTAATTATAGAATGAATATTTTATTTCACCTCATAACTAAGTGAGTGGTGGCAAATTTAATGGAACACCTAAGTGTCGGAAGTATTTACGCCGTCCGAAAGCCTCCAACATGGCTAACGACTGCTATCTAGCTATAAAACTAAATCGACGGCGAATTTTTTTTACTTTTATTATGAAATTAATGCATGATTACCTAATGGAACGTGGCGATGTAATGTGATGTTAGGCGCACTAATTAGACTAAGCCTTGACACTATTGCCTAAGCCTTGGAACTATGATAATAAATTTATTATCTTTTCAGAAAAAAAAAATTAATAAATCACTAATTAAACCTCCTCCATTTTCATCCCCAGAGCGCGACGGTAGCGAAAGTATCTGTTTCAATACCTCACTTACGAAACATGCAATAACCTTGCCGTAACCTTTCTCTTAGGTTCACATTGCATGCCGTGGACTTGCGTATTGTCTATGGTTTGATGTTTCACTTTAATAGTTGGCTAGTGGGTGCCAATTCCTAACTAGAGGGTTATGGCCCCCCTTAGGCCCTATATCATCTTTGCTATTGCTCAGGACCGATCAGAGTGGCGTATGTTAGGCAAGGCCTATGTCCAGCAGTGGACGCTTAAAGACGGATGGATGTACTTTTATTTTTGAAACGTTAAAAAAATATATATTATCATTTACCATTTATTTGCCGACCCCAAATAAAATTGGGAAATGGGCAGGAGAAAGAGATCATTTCCCTAATGAACAAATCATAATCCCAACCCCTACATACCAAAGAGTGCTCCAATATATTTAAAATAATAATATATGTATAAAAAGTGTTTCATGTCTATCAAACTGTACTTGGCCTACGTTTGACACATTGTAAGAGGGAAACAATCCCAATAGTATGGCAATCCTAGGTAGTGATGTAATGAGGACAATTAATTAAGGTGGTGGGACCTCCAAAACAAGGAAATATTTATCATAATTCTTAGCCTGTAATGAGTGTAATGTTTACCCACTCATCTTATGCATGTTTGAACTGCAGACTAAGATCCGACGGCATGATTGAGCCAATAGTTATCAATTAAAATACAATCAGTCTAGATAAAGTTGGATTTTAAAATATGGTCCAAATATTACAAAAAAAATTATATAGGGTTCCGTAGTTGCTTCTTACTTGTTAATGATAATATTTTAGCTTTGAATTACTTATTACTGTCATGATTTATTTCAGACTTTTATTGATGGGTTCGAGGCAGAAATTTGGATGATGAGTTTAAATTTCGATAACAAAGTATTCTTGTGTATTTGTGTGTTACTCATCGCACTCATACCATAGCTAATCCTAGTGTGAGGCTATGAGTATGTAGCATATTTTTATATGTATCAACTAGAGAGATAATGACATTCAAGTTCTACTCAGCACACATCAATATTACAACACCAAAAATCCATTAGACAAACACAATTTATTAACACACTCAACTGCTATCTCATACACTACTCACACTATCTATTGCAAATTAAAATGTTAATGTGTTTCGAAACATTGTCTCCTAGTAACATTAGGACGTTTTCACTGTAGAAGACAACAGGTAGTAGACCATACAACAGATAGATAGTACATGAATTAATTCCTAATTAGTAAATTTTTACTGTTAAACTAATTACTGATAAAAAAATGTTTTTACATTCATCCCAAATGTTAAAATACATTGCATCATATCAATCATAATTAATATGCATTATAGTGAAATTCATAAAGGTTAAAGATTACAAAAAATATTACCTTACTGGTTACCTAACTTCATAAATGAAATACATTGAAGTATTTTATAATTTACATATGCAATAAACAATGTACATATATATATAATCATATTATGATTGTCTTAAACTGGAACAGAGTACCATAATTAGATTACTTAGCCAGACATAAAAATAGTTAAAAATATATGACTTATGACTTGGGATAAGTTAATCCACCCGAATGGTGTACATATATACATTTTCATTAATTATATATAAAATAGTGATAATTCTAACTATTCCTATCCTATAATACTATTATTATAAATGTGAAAGTTTTTGAGGACGTTTGGATATTTGAATGTTTGGGTTTCCTTTGCGCACCAACTATTTAAGGGATAAGATGAAACTTGGCACACTGATACACTTCAAGGAATAGGCCAAGGGTTTTATCCCGATTGTATATTCCCCTGGGATGATTTAGATGTTTATGTTTCTGAATAAATCAGACATCAATGTTTGAACAATTTAGAATTACATTTATCAACATTTTTCAATGGTTGAACAATTTAGAATTAAATTTATCAATGTTTGAACAATTTTGAATTAATTACACTGAGACAGACTAGATCCTGGATTATAACATCATCCTGGAGTACACCATCGGGATGAATCCAAAACATTTTCATGAAATCACTTGCTTTCAGACTAAGCCGCGGCCTCAGTCTAGTATTAACTATGCAATTTTTTCTAATTAACAATTACCTTAGTAAAAAATGCAACCGCCAGCTATCTCATTATGTTTAATTACTCATTCATTAATTACTCTATTTAGCATAATGGATATGACATCACACATTTTACCTAATGACAATTACTTGATATTGCTATGTTACGAAATGTGGTTCAGGTATGGAAGTTTAGATATATTAGAATTTAAATTTTGATTAATTTCACACCCAGCATGAGACTTGAATAAAACTTTTCAACTTAAACGGTAACATAGTAATGTTTGTTTAAGATGTTATTATGTTACACAGCTAAATTGAATATAGCTGTAAGACCTTCACATCCATAGTGAAAGGCAAATGTGAACAGTTTAAGAAATGTAAATAACAATAGGTTTTGTAGACAGTTTCATAGATTTTTAACACAAGGCATAATGGCTTAATCATAAAGTTATGGCTACCAAAGTATTTTCATACCGATTCTAATCCAAAATAAAACTCAAGAGTACTCAAGACTTGTATAGCATGCAACACGGACTACCAGTGGAGCTACATTGAAAATAGTTATTGATCAAATTATTTTATTCACAACTTCAACCATAATATAGACAAGCATGAATAAACCTTTTCTATTTGTACACAAATGTTATTTTAGGAAACACAAAAGCAGTAATCTTAACATTCAATTCAAGGACCAGTTCTGTTTCCTGACATTTTATTCAATATTATTGTCCAACGTATGTACTTATGTAGCAGGTATCCATAGATATACTAGGAATTGAGTGACTGGGTACTTAACTAATAAATAATTTATCGACTATTATAGTTTGAATGTTGTAAAATTTACGAAGAAAAATCATTTGAAAGTTTAGAATCTTTAATGAGCTCAATTCCAATGCAAAAAGTTGGTGAGTCTTGTATCTGTTTGAGTAACTTTATGTTCAATTACGATAACAACTCGCTTGCATTGAAATACTTGTTTTCCACCGTAAAAGGAGAGAAACAACGAGAAGAATTCCCGAACCCAACTACATTATATAGCGCGACCGTTTCACAGCAATGTACCCACAGTGACGCGGATCACCCAACAAGATAATTAATTTGCTAGATTACTGCATGAAGGATATATTTGCATAAAATTAAGAGAAATATTGCTCCCACTTACACTTTTTCTGCCAATTCTCGAACCTTCCACATACTTATAAAACGATCCATTTCACTGCACTTTTACCGCGAGCCGTATCAAAAACAATGTCACTGTAATTTTCAGTGAGATAATATAAGAATTAACTCAAAACGCGAGCTGATGATTTGGCTGACATTCTTGCAAAATGGCGAGCGGAGTTTTAAAATGTTGCCACTGCAAAATATTTTATCGTCTGTCGTTGTCGGCAATGTCGCATTTATTTTTTTTTACCGGTATTAGTCTGTAGACCCTTTACGATCTTCGGAATATTACCGGTATTTTTATGAAACTTAAATTTAAAAATAGTTAAGGGCGACACGAGTAACTCGACATTATTCGGTGTTTAGCAAAATACCCTATGAGTAAATCTTTTGAACTCGAGGACAAATGGATACCGGTACAATCATCTATGATCTTGGAAGGAGACGTTCAACCATGTCCTCTTGTTACCATCAAAATAACCATCATTAAGCCAGTCAAAGGCCTTCGTCATCATAAAAACTTCCGACACTTGAGTTAGCCACTAATCTCTTTATCAATTCGCACTGAAGCAGACTAGTGGGGTATGCCTTTGATGGTGAGTAATGAGGAGACCTGTGCCTTGTAGTGAACACTGATGGTTTAAAAGACTACTTTTACCAATACTAATCAGTACTTATAACAGCTTAATACTAACAAATGAAACTACTAACTGGTTTAAGCAGTTAATAACTGTTTATTTTAATCGTACAAAGCCGGCATGTTCTAATTTTGAATACAATTTTTTCCGATCATAATTTATGCATTTTTAAATTAGCTTGCACATTCTAATTTCAAACTCGAACCTTATAAAACGACCTAATGATCACCAATGTACACATCACTTTATTAACATCACTTTGTAGTCAACATTTCAAAAATTTTGTCAATTTAAACACTTTATTCTGTCCCAATGACTCAGTCCTGAACAATACAAAGTCCTTGCCTCACAGGTTCCATTTTCCTTCTAATGAGCAAACTCATTAGAAGGTCATGCATCATTTCTTGGCAAGCTGATCGTTCTGTGGCTGCGCATAGTATTGCCATAGCTCTATAGCCTTGTTGGCTACTACTTCTTCGCATTCCTCAGGGATCTGTGAAAGGGAACTAAATTACAGATACTATAGACAAGTCTTTCTTAACTTTTAACTCTTCTAAAATTGTCTTAACCTAGTTAAAGTTTTAATAATATGAATATGACAGAATGTTATAATCATGATTCATAATTCTGCTCTAAAATCACTCCAACACTTTGATTATAACTTCCAGGCAGAAAATATTTCAAATTTCTTATTCAATGTCTAAGAAAAACAGAAATGGCTTCATTGCAGTCACATAATTATACTTGTGTTATGTCTTAGACCCGAGCCCAGCAGTGGGAGTTATGAGTTGCGATGATGATGTCTTAAAGATGATTGTTACCTCCGAGACACACTTCAGCACCTCCTCTCCATTCCGTGCCCTGAGGATGTTTCTCCTCAGCGTTATGACTAGCATGACCGCTACAAATGACAGAATCTTTGGCGCCCCACTGCAGATCTTGTCCCATATTCTGGAAAGTATAACAATTAGTACTTATTTGAAACTTATATGTGTACTACAAAATTAAATGACTGAATGAATTGACGACCCGTATGGCACAATGGTTACCACGCCCGACTGCATTTCGAAGGGTCCTGGGTTTGATTCCCGGCGAGGCAGAAATTTGAATGATGAGTTTTAACTTCTGTTCTCGGTCGGGTGTGTGTCCTTGAGAAAATTGAATCATGAGTTTTAATTTCATT
>DWNI01000316.1:0-10034 GCA_018250175.1 Alychna victa
GCTACCGCTACAGGTATATAATACCATAGGGTTCATTCAGGATACTGCTGATTTTGATTTATTGGTAAGTTGTGATATAGAGTAAGAAAATGTATAGCAAGTATTACCCGTAGCTTTACCTTTGTTTCTGTGCATACTTTGGGATTCATTGTTATGTAGAATGGCTAAATCTAGATAGACCATAGGGAAGCTGTGAGACATTTTTCATTAATTCTATCGAATATATAGATAGACATTTTCTTTAATCTACTATATAAGGCTGTATACTAAGCTGTAACTATAACATTTTTATAATGTACCCTTACTCTATTTTTACCTTCGAAGCTTTGAGCATGAGAAATTATTAAATATTTTTTTAAATTCTAAAATGTCGCAAAATGTCGCAAATCGGAAAAACAATCTCTGTTTTTATTCTCTGGAGAGGAATATCGGATAAGCATGAAAGACATAAAATCTGGAATAATAAAATATATGCGTTAAATTGGCATATATACTAAGTAAAGCGTGGTCCTCCAAACTACGCACTACAAACAACAGTTGCCCAAAAACTTCCAATATTTAAATCTCGAAATAAAAGTGTTTTAAAAGTGCTTATCTTAGCGAGTATCTTAGGAGTAGGTACTAGATCTGTTGCTATGCCCATCAAACCTTATAAAGAAAATAATAAAACGCGGACCCTGGCTTTCACTCACGTTTGTTCATTATAAGTAAACGATTCCGTGCTCAGTGGTGGATTATTTTGTCATACCTACTTCTAATTCCACTGTACATTTGATCGAAAAAGTCGAGCTTAGTCCGGCGCCCATTGTACGTGACCGACTCGCACAACTAATCTTTAGGGTTCAGTACCCATTTAGTGTTTCAGAAAGAGCCTTTAAGTTTTGAACGACATAAGATTTTATGTAGGAAATTTCCGTTAATTTTGAGTCTTCAACGAAATCAATCGTTAAGAGTGCGGGTGTCTTCCAGTTAGTCATTTTCGGCCAGCTACAGATATTTTTGTCTATTAGAGTTTTTTCTTGGGTTTATAAATTCTGTTATGAATGCATTTTAATTTAAATTAAGAAAAATATTTATGGTTAAGTTTTGTCTTTTGTCATACGGATCCATTAAACTCTGGGCCGAGTTATACTTTCTTCTTTCTTTAAAAGTCCAAAAGGTTCAAAGCTTTTTCATTACAAATAAACTAAATAATCTCGATTTTTCTTTTGAAATTAACTATTTTGATAGGTGCAGTACGATTCATTATTTAGAATTGAATGGTTCAATAGTAGGTTTGGTCCGTGGTCGTGATAGTTAGAATTCGGAAAATGAATACATTGTGCCATTGTTGTAGGTGGTTTTCTTATTTCTGAACGTTCTACATTCGGTATAGATCGTCAAAAGAACTTTAATTTATCTTTATCTAAATTGTTTTGATGTACCAACATATCGATGGTTACTTCAACAGATTTATTTGCAAAAACGTCACAGCCATCTTCTTGCAATTTTATTATAGTCTCGTTTTATGGTCTATTTGGTACACAGAGTGTAATAAACATCAAAATAAAAACAGCATCATAAAGAAACGTTTTTCAGACAATCAACAATGAAATACTGTTGTCCGTCTTTTTCTGCCGCTTAGCCGTAACGCGTTGTAACAATGCTATTCATAGATCTTAGGTTTGCTTATATAGCTATAGCAATTATAGTTAGTGATAAGTTTTTGCCCACAGTTGCTAGGTTGGGTGACAAAATAGATGTTTAACTAAATCAGTTGCCATCGGCAACAGAGAGCATTAACTGCTTGTTGTTAGTTGGACTAGAAATTAGTTATGTAGGATCGGTCAATGATGGATCAATCAGTGGATAAGATTTGATAAAAACTAGTTTTAACAATCGCAACTTAATTTTTGTCACCTAAGCTAGGAGTAAGTATTAATAATAATTTCCATTAAATATTTCTGGAGCATTGTTACAATATCTGCGATCAAAATGTGTCCCATATAGTAGAAAATCGGTGATAGGCGGGCAGCGAGACGAAGCGGCTATGTCTGGTGGGCTGGAGCGTGACGTCTGCCCATCTCACGACCGACCCACTTACACCCCAAGGTCACCGCCTGACCTCCTAATCTACGTTTCCGTATTTACTATTTTCAATCCACGTACTCAATTTATCGGATGATTATCGTAATTTAAAAAATCTCTTCCATATAGTTTGTGTGAGAAAATGTATGTGCAAATATGATTATTCATATTACCGGGTTATAACCCGGTGTACTCGGTTATGAAAGTCACGGTCTTAATGTTATTTGTGGTTTCTTTGCACCTGATTTTTAATTATCCTTCATTGTGTTTGAGTCAATTCTTTGGTTACACAATGCAATTACTGAACCGTCAATTTTCAAGTCAATTCAATTTTCAAGTCAATTTTCATTTTCATTTTTGTCAAGTTTCGTATGTTATCACAAAATCAAAAAACAAATCTGTTCATTAAAACACTCACTTTAATCGAATAGCTATAAAGTTCTAAAGACCATAATAGGGTAACATAAATGTAATTGAAGGAAATGTTGTCAGTAATAAAAGTTAATAGGATTTCTTCGATCAAATCGGTGGGCTCTTAAACCCCATAAACCACATAAAAGGTGGATTGTATAAGTACATCGGTGCGCGTGCGCGTGCGCCGGCCGCGACAGATTTTCAGATAGGGCGCCAATCAGAGCGTATGCCTGTCCCGTATCACGGGCTCTCTGATATACAACACAACACACTTTCTAATCTGCGCTTTGTCAGTGCTCTCGGCTATTGGTTAACTTGTTATACCAAACTTTCGCCAATTGTTTTCACGGTACATTAGATTTCTTCTCCGTCTTCGCGCTTAAATATTTGCTGCATTCGTTACGGTTGCATCACAATAATGCAAGGTGTATAAACATCGTTGAAATAATGTTACGCTGTGAATTAACGGCCGCATATACGTACCCTTGAAACACGATGCTTCTCGGTGCACGAGATTGCGTTTAATCTAAACTGCGGTTAGTCGGATCACGGCTTGGATATTATGTTGCCAGTTTAGCCGGAGTCTGCTCCCAACGCTGAATCCGATACGAGCTATCTTGGGCCGGGCGGTGTGTGAAATAAGAGAGCAGGCAGACAACAAGCTTAGCCGCAATGGCTCTCTTGATAAGGTGATGTGGATGCGTGTATTTTAGAAGAGCGAGAGGAGGTGGTCGCGCGGGGGGTGTGGGACCGGTCCGCATACCGGTTTGCGTCAACGTCGACGAGTGGCTTAGTACTAACCGTTTTATTAGCTGAGCCATGCTCCACAAACGCCGTCCGGAGCGGACAGCCCTGCAGGCCGCACCCAAGGCGGCCTGATCTTCTTGAGACTCGCTTCTCAATTATGGTTGTTTGTTCTCAAATGTTTGCCTTCGTTGTGATAGCTGTCTCCATTACGATAAACATTAGCTTTCTTGCTTCACTCTGAAGTATTTTGCAATTGTGGTCTAAATAGGGTAATAGTGTGGCGTTGAGAAATACGTTATAAGTGAATACAGCTTAACAATAGCAAAGAGTGGTAAATGCGTATCAGAAAAAACTCTATTGACACTTGTATCTATATACTCTGATAACAACGTTATTCATAGTGAAATTAACAATACATAATGCCGACTTTTAAACAATTTACTTAATTAAAATAAATTACACCAGCACAACATCCGTGGTGCGCTATGGCGCCGTTTCTCTATTTTTAGTTTTATCTGTTTATTCGAACTATACGTTTTATTAGTACTAACTTTGATTTGTATTGCAGCATCACCTCCTGTTTATATCTATCTTGTGATCAGTGACGCTTCGTATTGTTTAAATTACTCGAGCGAAAAAAATGTAGGTCGATGTGTAAATTTCGAAAGACGTATTACGTGTATATCTGATGTAGCATAAAAACTTTAATGTTTTTAGATTACATTTCTAGTTACCGTTTCAAACATTCTTTATTAACGCAAAGAACAGATACTCGGTATTTTCACTTTCCAATATATTTATTTTTGAACATTCCTATTCAATTGGAATTGACTTACCTACTTTTAAACGATATTATTACGTTTTTCTGATGCTTTCTGACAATCAAATCTTGTTATTGAAATACACCATTTTGACAATATCCGATGAGGCTGCAAATTGGTAAACATTTATTAATCCGATCACATCGTAATACTCTAATATTAGAGATCTAGAATTCTAATTCTATTGAACAAGTCTTATAATAGAGACGAAAAGTCACTGAAGAATTTTTGTTTTCGTAAACATACGCCAACAAAATGTTTGCTTGTTAGAACTTTCTGGATTCTACGATTTAGTTCAAAACTATAATGAAAACTAAATCCTTCTTGAAAATCTCTTTTGATCAATGAACATAGTAACAAGTAGCATTAAACGTTCCTATTTTCGTTCTCGGCGGCATGCAAGACATGACTCGCACTGGAACTATAGTTAAACTTCTATTCTCTCTATCTGTTATTGGCCTTCGAGTCTATTTCGATGTGATTCGAGAAACGGTGGCAGACTGCCACGGCAATGTTTTGGTGCGGCGACCGCCGACAACGGCACACTTCCCAGCCACGACCACACCTCGCCTCCACTAGGAGCCAGCCCGGTCTCTCTTAATTACAAAACGCGGTAACCAGGTTAACGAACCTATATTGTAGCACGAAAATACGTGTGAAAAAGAACATCTCTACTCTTTCGACACCTTTTTGTACTAACATTTCGGCAATTACTTTATTGTTATAACGATCCGTGCCCATGCATAAATGAGCTCTTGTTTCATGTAGTCGCGTTCGCCATTTCCGGAATTGCGTACAGTCCGACACGGTGAATACTTTTCATGAATGGATCTGCATAAACCATTTCGAGTGTGCTCACGACAATTTCAATTCAATGACATCGCACCGATGTCACGCGGTCAACGATCTATCGCGTAATTTGGATGAACAATACGGTAATTTCATTTAGATCGTGACCAATTTCAAGGCCTGGAGATTCACCATTCCGAGCATCGTTCAGAGTCGTCACAGAGTTTATTTCGTTGTAGGCACTCGACGATACTGGAAATAAAGCGAGCTACAGAGCAATATGGGTTTAAGTGAGGGTGAAGTGATCTTCGTGCGCTATCGATCTTCCGGACACAGCGGCTAGTGCGATGTTTGAGTCGCTGGTGTCTCGGCTGACGTCACCGCCGGTATCCCGGCGGCGACATACGGTCCACGCGGCCCGGGAGGTATGCAGCGAACCTGAAGAAGAAGTAGTCCCGGTGCAGCGTCGCTCGCGCACTGCCAAACAGTTGCTCGACAAGAGACGCAAGGCTCGTCTATCTTGTGCGGACCTCACCACCGCGAACTACGCAGAACCAGAACGAACTTCGCGCATCGATGCCCTAAAAGCTTTTTTGCCTTTGCGACAATCCAAGTCTCTCGGGCGACTCGACGGTCTCAAGGAGGTAAGTTTTATTAATAATTCTTGCTGAAATACACATGGCAAAATTCCAATGCATTTAGCGATACAAAAATAATCTGGATTTCAGTAAATAACATACTCCTGATGCAAGGCACAGCTTATCATACATGTTAAAGTTTGTCATCTAAAAACCTACGATGGCTGCATAGTAAAGTAACCTTGGAAGATCTGTTGACAATGTAAGGTTTAACTCACTTAACGTATACTTGCGACACTAGAGAACGCGCGACTTGGCCTTCGTGTGTTCCCATGAGTATGCGCGTGCGGTGAACACCTGTTGAATCTCCCGTCCCCCTCATCTCACTGTCGATCGTCGGCCTCTCAACATATCTTGCTCAATCGACAGAGCCTTAAAAAATACTATTGTTTAAATATATCTCACCGGCAACAAAGCGAATCTCCATCATAGGGACGAGCTCTATCGTCTGTAGCCACGTCCGTCAAATTGCGAAACAAACCTTCCATGGCATTCCTATGCACTATGACATCACATTAGGTTGTATGAGATAATACGAATAGTACACGGGTACCGACATTTGAATGCATGACTAGTTAATTTTTGACATGGCTTGAGGTATAATGCAATATAAAAGTATGGTTTGTGTGGGAGTGGTTCGTATGGGATAATGCATTGAGTGAGTTGCATACCCGTAATTAAACGATGGTATAAATATATGATCGTGCTTAAGAATTTTCTTTATCTCTTGATGTAACCGTGTAAAGACTTAGGATCTCGATCTTAACATTCCGGTTTAAAGAAGATCTATAGTTTATTTGGTTAGGTTATTTAATCGGGACTGGCTTTTATTAAAATGAAAAATTATGTATTAGGTACTTTGATTTGACTTTATATAAAGCACTATGACTGACACTTCGGTCGAAACCGTTTCACATTTTATAAATAGAATCGATTTCTGTAGAAGTAGTTTGAAATCGAAATCGAAATTTGCAATGATAATTTTGTTCTTCATTTCTTCTTAAATAATAGCTGCGGAAGTCTGTGCCCTACTTATTAATAATTTTATTTTACATACATTAGTTTAAGTCTAAAGTACACTCAAGTAACATTGTACGTACATACTAGTAACCTTTCTATACTAGTACAATACTAGTACTTTCAGAATTTAGTACCTGAACTTCTATCTATTATGATTTATGAATAATGTTTGTTCATTAGTTAATAAATAACACACTATATTAAAAACATTTACTGTATGGAGTAATAAAAACCTTATTACAATAATCATGAGGTGAAAATTCATTTATTTACGGTTTTCGTCCCGCGCCGTGATTGACCAGATACCAAATCACCTCGATTCGATCAATGATTGGTTCATCGAAGGCCATGAAACAAGTTTTGTAGTTTTATAATTAATAAACATGATTTTAATCGTTGCAATCTATGTAAAATTGCGATCAAAGATAAAGTTACGGCGGTTGATAGCGAAGTTTGGATCGCAGTCGCGCAGCAAAGTGCACCGTTACGGCACAGATCGCAAACGTCCCGATATTCCACAGATATAGCAAGAATCCACGACGTGCAAGCAGGTAAGGGGCAAGTATTCTCAACCTTGAGTACTCACACATCCATGTTACGACGAGTCTACGAGCAAGGAAAGTGTGCGTGCTATTTGCCCATGTGATTTACAGACAAACGCCACGTCGTCCACAGATGCGCGCGCGCAGAGCAGTTGCTCGCTTTGTTGGGCCATCTCATCGCGTTAACGCCTTTTGTCTGACGCACCGAATAGAACATCTGCGCTTAAGAAGCTGTTATTAAATTTGTTCGGGTACCTGGCTCGACCAGTTGGACAAGCCTAGCGTAACGCCAAACTTTTTTGTCTATTTTATTATTAAAAGGCTATCAAGGCAGCCGCGCTATGGATTGTGTTTTGTAATGGATATGTGGTCGTGCTGTATTTGTCTTACTCATGCAGGGTTTTAAACTAGTTTTTTGTTTGAAATTCTATAAATTTGAAATCAATTTGTTAATATTGTATACAGTTTCATAATAATAATTCTTATAACACATAATAATATATATTGTCTCCGAGCGGCATTCTAGCAGTCGAATTTTTTGTTCTCTATGACAAGTAAAATAACTGACGTTTTTATCATGACAAGCGCTAAATATTTTAATGTTAGACAGAATTTTACAATTATAATATTTTTATAGTTGTTTTTCTGGAGTAATTGATTTCTTATCATTACAATAATATGATAATTCAATTAAATTTGTTTGTTACACGAGTAATCCCGAACAGTTAGTGTTACTGTGTGATTGATGTCTACGAGCGATAGTGACCACTAAACTAACCATCAGGTGGCTGCCATAACCTTCTGCAAGTTTATCGGCTAGTTACTTAAAATATAGTGTAGATACTAGACTAGTAGATTACCAACACAGCCAGACTATAGATCAATCCATTCCAATCGTAGCAATTCGTTCATAATAATAATTCTTAATCGTATGTATCAATATTGCTTTAATGGAGATACTTATATTTTATAAAGTACCTATGTATAGAATAATAACATCTATTCTCTTCAAAGTGTACATCCGGCTTGTTGATGTCGCCATTGTTTTAGCGTTCCTAGTTTTGTAGTAAACTGTAAATCTTCCACACCGCCAAATAGTGATATATGTCCTAGTACCTTAGATCCATCCGTTAGTGTTGGGTATCGATTGATTAATATCCTTTTATGTTATGATAAATCTGTTCAGGTTTGCGCCTAAGGCGACGGTTGAAGTGACAAAAACACTCAGCTGCACGTTATCGCTATGGCTTTTTGCAAGTGTAAAACGATTCCTTGTACCTTGCTCGTATTTCCCTGACTCATGTAACGGAACTCGAAGTAGCTCCTCGTCACCGAGCATGAGATCAATTAAGCGATTGCAAAGCGATAGCTTCACGCACCTTTTAAATAAGGTGTTTGCCCCAGTGAAGGACATCAGCTGTAATTGATGTAATCTACGTGGTCAATCAAACACCTACAGTACGTAATTAAATATACCTAATATACTGAATTCTGTCAAAAGTGAGCTGTAAACTAAATAGTAAATACAATAATTCGTGTTTTGTTTTAATCGTAACCTGTCATCATGATTAATTAATGCAATTCGGTTGGAAAAAGTAGTACGTTTCTAGAAAAAGACCCCAACATTAAATCTCACGAGTATAAGAAATTAGGCACGTGTGATTTGTACTCTAGCTGTCTTCTCGCTTAGATTTAGTTATGTAATATGAGATGTTTTGTAATCTATAATACCTACTCATGAGTAGCAACAGTTTCGAAATGAACTTTTATATATACTTTTATAAATGTATCCTTTATAGCCGGTGACAAATAGACCATACTTGTCTATGACTAGAACAGTTCCGTAATAGATGTAAACACCATATTCATTCTTTGTATACTTACGACTATGAGCTATGATTGAGAGGACTCTCGGAATGAATGTTTTTATCAAATCCGATACAGTACGTTGTATTGTATGCCATGTATGATAAAAAGTAACATTCATTTAACTACCGTACATTCAAACCGTTTATGTATAAAGTATGAACGTGTCCGTCCTTATTATTATACATATCATTATTATAATGTTCCATTACTTTTTTTGTGATCGTTGTTTTAAAATATATTTAAATTAATAAAAACTTATTTGCCGTGAAGAGCATAGGATCAATAAAATTATTAAAGAGTACAGGTTTATTTTCTTCTAAGCCGTACTAAATAGAACTGAAGTTTGAGAGATTATCATCTCTAAAATTAATACTTGTAACAAAAAGCAATCTATAAATAAGATTTACAATAAAATGACTTTATCATTATGCATCTGACGGGCTGATTGAATGTTGTGGGTTAGCCTACCGGTTCATTTGTACCAACCGTAACTTGTTCTCATATAGATATTTGCTTGTTAAATTAATTGCTCACCACTCTGTCCTACTTACATTAACCTTGGCTCGCGTATTAAATGCCATTGTAGATAAATTTGTACGTTTGGCAATGAATTAGTCGGCACAAAGAAAACATCAAATTTTCGATTGGGCGAATCGAGCCATATCCTAATTTAATCTCGGATATTTCAAGGTTAAATAAATTTAAATTCAAAAATTAGATCCTGGAATAATAGTTGTAAAAAAGGTGATTAAATAAATGAAACTATATAAAAAAACATCTTGTTCATTCCTTGTGACATTGAGATGTCTTACTTTATATACTAACATGTCTAGTATAATGTAGTTTATGAAATTGAACTTTTGACGAAATTGGGCGCACAGTTTTGAGTTTAGTATATCATAAATACTATTTATTAAATAGTGTTTGTATTGTATAGGTATCATTCCTACTACGCTTTTATACAGATGATGACGAATTGACGTAACTTTGAAATTATAATTACAGTCATGTAATAACAGTCTAATATGTGCGTTAAACTCATGTAAATCATATATCTACTGTCAACACCACCTGAAGACCTCATGCCTACCGAAACACAAATTTTATTATCACAACCACAAAGCAAA
>DWNI01000317.1:0-10026 GCA_018250175.1 Alychna victa
AGCAGCGTGGTGGAGTATGCTCTAGGCCTCCTTGGTTATGAGGAGAGACCCGTGCTCAGTAGTGGGCCATGGGTTGAAGCCAAAATACTTATGCTATGAGTTTATTGATTACTAGACTACGCGCGTTGTTCGCCCGTGGTTTATTAAGAATATTGGGCTTATCCCTGGGGAACATATTTCCTGGTTGTTATAATGAGTTAGGAACCTTCACGGACGTCCACAATACACCCTATCGAAGTTTCATCACAGTCTGCTCAATGGATTCGGAACGCACAGAGGACAAACATACAAACATTGTTTTGTATTTATATGGAAGATAGATGAATGAATTATGAATACGTCCAAACACAACGGTAGATAACCTATACCATAGCCCTATAAATTCTGTTACTCAGATTACAAACAAACAAACAAACATGTGTAAAAATAAGATATATTTTTAGAAATACAATGTACAAAAAGCAAACCAGTCGGAACTTTCAAACGTCCGCAGTGCTTAAGCGACATTGAATGCGAATGCGACAATACGTCGACAACGCGACAAGTAGCGAACGATGCCACGGCGACTGCCACTTGTCGGCTTAATTGGACGTTCTTTCGCTTTCCGACGCGACTGTACCGACAGATACATATGCAGGGAGCGATAGTAATTTGTTATTGCATGTACCCTGAGATTGCCGTAGTATTGTATCTACGTTCATTCAAATTGTGCCATAAGGTTCTTGCGAATTATTGTGCGGTTACTTCTAAGGTTATTAAAATAAGTTTAAAGTTATAGCTGGGTTGCTTGACTGGGTTAAGGCAACTGATGCCTCCTACACACATTCCTTAATCCCCTCCCCCTCCCTAGACATCAGCTGGCGACGCCTTTGCTTAAAGATTCATAGAAGTTTTTCTAGACTTTCTTGTTTCAGCATTAAAAAAAAAACTTCGATGCCTGATACTTTTTTGTAATGTGTTGAAAATGCAATCCCAATCTGGACTGTATGACAAATTAAGTCGAAAACTTAGTCTGCCATACCGCACTTGGCCAGCGTGGTGGATTATGGCCTGTATCCCTTACACTGTGAAAAACGAGCCCAGCAGTGGGACAGTTATAACTTGTTGTTAAAAAAAATGTTACTGGGTTAAGAGATATCTGCATACAAAAACTATTCTTTACCGAATTTTAATGTCAGTGAAATTACTGGTATGATTGATAAGTCTTGTCCCTATACAACAAATTATTCATATAGAGTAAACTTTTTGAGTTACTCGATCAAGGTTAAAACATTTCACAAAGACAATTCATTCAAGCCATTTTGAACCTAATTCCTATTGCCTTAAAAGTAATCATAAGCGTCGTAACGAATTGTATCAGTACGATAGTGATTGCTCCGTACAAACTTGTTTAAGGACTTAATTTGGCGTTTCATCAACAACCTGAACTTCCAGGAATTGTTTAAGCATCGTTTTGTGGGTGGTTATTAACGAAAGCTCTGAATTTTATTGTAAGCTTTTGAATAAAAGCCTTTCTCTTCGTGTATTTAAAGCACAGATGCAATTGATTCTGTATTCCAGGTTTATTTGCTGAGGTCCTAGACACTGCCAGCAGCTTCGTCTGGTATTGTAAATATATTTAGATTCATCCCAAGGGAACCTATGGATCATGAACATCTGGAACAGTGTTATGATACAGAACATGGTCTCTCTAAGTGCCAAGTTTCATTGTAAACCTCTCAACCGTAGATGTCTGGTTTTGTCACAAATATATAAACGTCAAAATCATACTTACATGTCTGTCTACGTCACGGCTAGTGAACGCGCGTGCAAATCACTCATTCACACATTTTTTACACCTAACGTCAACAATCACGTCTACCTCCCCGATTACATGCACTATTACCTTCTATTGTAAAAACAAACGCGTGCGGCCAATCCGCTACTACATGAATTACAATTACTGTAACCATCACTTCGATTTCCAACTCTGTTCGTCAACAATAAGATATAAATTCCAACGTAGGTTCCTAGCGCAACGAAGTGTGAAAACCTAACCGATTTTGGTATGGAACGCGCTAGGGTGTTGCTGGTTAATTGTCCTGAAAATTTTGTACACTTAATTTGTGTAAGGCCGCGGTCGAGCGCTCGTGTGGAACGCCCCTTATCGTGGTTAATTTGTTAACACTTACCACGTTGTTAAACATGGTATAATATTAATGGCTAATTAATGTGCGTATAGCAATCCGCACTGGAGCAGCGTGGTGGAGAATGCTATAGGCCTCCTCTGGTATGAGGAGAGACCCGTGCTCAGTAGTTCGAATTCAAATTTATTTATTTGTGGACATAGGTATTACAGATCTTAATACATATATATTTATTAGGTACTGTATATTCGAATGTAATTGTAGGCACCCACCTCTAATTTTCAAATTATGTGCGTATTAGAAATTAATTATCACTTGCTTCGGTGAAGGAAAACGTCGTGAGGAAACCTGCACACCTGAGAAATCTTCATAAAGTTCTCAAAGTATTGTGAAGTCTGCCAATTCGTACTTGGCCAGTGTGGTAGACTATGGCCTATACCCCTCACATTGTGAGAGAGCCCAGCAGTGGGACAGTTATGGGTTGTGATGATGATGAATTAGTAACTCGAACGTCATGAACTCGCTTCGCTTTTAAAGAATTTTAGTATTTAATATGTAAAAATTGTAATTTCGTCGTATTCAATTTATTGATATTCATAGTTGGGCGATAAAGTACTCAAAGAGATAAACCATGTCTAAGTGGTAAGAGGACGGCTTGTCTTATTCAAAACCAGTTGGCGATGTCCATGGCCTACTTATTACGATTGACAACCGATTATGGTATGGTATCATGTTTCCGTGCCTTAGAGATCACTTTGAGATTTCCGTCCTGGTTGTAGTCAAGTATTTAAATCTAATATAGGTATTTCTCTTCCTTTAAAAGGCTCATTATAACACGTTCCCAAACATGTCTTTTAATCTCGCAATTATTTAAAATATCTATAAAAACTAATGAGTAACTACGATCAGAAAATAAACTTTTATATTTAGAACTTAATTTTAATGTGTCAATGTACTAACAGGTTTGTTTCTGCCTGCATTCCGTTTCACACTCGGCAAAACATTATGTAAGCCAGGGGATTGCCAAAACATCATCCGTGATACGTTTGCATTAGTATAATTTCTCAAAAGCGAGCACAGTAGCTGGAAGCGTCGTGAATAGATTTTACAAGCCATTAAACACGTGACAAATCGCTTCACAAGATGGCGGTTCCTTTTTTTCGCGGGAAAAACGCTTTGTGTTGCCCGTAGAAAAATTTCGACAGCGGATTTTCTTTCAATAGTTACAAGCTGAAATATGATGCTAGGGTGGTTTTTTTAATGGTTTTTTTATCGTGTAGTTCCGTTAACCCTTTATTATTTGGAGCGACCGACCGTGTAAGATTTATTGACGTACATTTTATATATGATATGTTGAAGAGTACTAAGTGATTAAAGCTAATATATTTTTTATATGACGCGCTTTTGATGCTATGGGTTTTGAAATAAGCTACGAAATTTATATTTGACGGTAACATAATTTTGTTCAGGAATTGTGAAGAATACCAAGTTAAGATATGAGTAATTCGTATCATTGAATAAGAGATTCGTATTATCCAAAATCACAATTCACATTGCGTTTGGCCCTGTAGGAAAACCCAAAGAGGAATGTGCTCGCTACTTTATGGTAGCTTCAAGGGGTATGGAATGCGATGGCAATGGGCCTTAATGCTTTTGCCAAGAAAATTTTCTCGTATTAAATCTGGAGAAAGTAGGCAAGGCTAATATTTTATGGTTTGGAGTGTGATCTACATGAAAATAAATAGTTTTAACGATACGGAACTAGGTATATCTGAGCCTATAAAAAGTATTTTAGTTAAAAAATCTCTTATTACCCTATAGTACCACCAAGCTGGAAAAGGGCATGATTTGTTTAGTCGGCGATCGGAGCTATAGTTCAGATCCGAGGGCTCATCGTTCCCAGAATCCCCATCGTCAGTCTTTTCACTATTAAAGTATGAACTCGGCAAATAGGATGGAAAATCGGGAAATAGAAATGCATGACAGGTCACACAAACTGGTTCTCCGAAGCTCGGCCCGTAATAGCCATTACAAACGTAGCAACTGGAATTCTGCAATATAACATCAATATTTAACAAAATCATTTATTGAGTGAATGATACTTCACTAGCTTGTATGGTTAATCATTTACAAACACGAACATTATATTCAAATTCAAGGGGTTGTTCTACTGGGGACCCAGATATCAGCTTGTCGTCATTATCTTCCAACTTTTTGATAAAACTTAGAAATTCCGGCCCTATTACAGACATCTCTACTTATATTGTTTGTTGTTTATTAAATTGTAACAACACAATACGAACTTAATCCAAAAACGAAGAATCACAAGTAGGTTATTTTTATTTTGTTGTTTGACACTTGTCTGACAGGCTCATTTGACATTTGATTGATTTGACATATGTCCACAGCATAACTAGGAGGCACAGAATATTCTTGTAGAACAGATATTCCACAAACTTATACCCAAATTCGTAAGTATTTTATGGTCTATGGCTACTTCAATATACTAAAAAAAAATACAGTGCTGCAGCCGCTGTCGTTAAGCAGAAGAAGCATATTTTGCCACCAAGCAATTTATGATTGGATGCCTTTATAAGAAAACTGTCAGGCCACGCAGTTGCTTAATAACTCGGCAATTTGTTAAGTTAGCCTACTCGTAATAGTTTTCTTTTATAATTCATTACAATTACATACTACTATCGTGAATTTTAACTAAAAAAAATAGGGAGAACGAATGAATATCTAAATCAAAAACCAAACAATAATACTCCATACCATGATTTATACTAGCTGTAAAAACTATCAACCTCAGTATAATTACAAAGCATTCTTAAATCAGTGGAATGTCGATAATTTAAACAAGGAAGCGGTTGATAACATGTATGTTTCAAGTTTGTGTTACTTGTACCGGAAAATATATTTTACGGGTAGGAAAATTTAAGGATAAATAAAACAGCAGAATGTTCTTAAAAGTTATTCTTATCGAGCACACTTTTATATCCATTGTTTAATTTTTTTCTATTCCTCAATATTTTTCCAAATCATCAACACAATAATTAAACAGGAAATATAAGTGTACATTGTACTTGTAAAGGATTATAATGAGGGAAAATCATCGCCATATACAAAGGCTCTCATTATACACAAGTCCGCACACAAGCTTATTACAATTTTACTGATAAGATTCAACAACAGCTATAACCTATTGCTTTAATGATTGTGGGTTTGTATAAGATGGAATTTCAAGTAATAAGCCACGAGTTTATATGCATGTCTATTAAAAAATGTATAACACTTGCGGCAAACAAATTTTAGTGTAGTATCAATAATGCACTCACTCTAGTCTAGGGCTACCATACCGAATTAGAAAAGTCCCGATTGTATGCTAAAAACAAACGAAAAATCTAAACATTCTGTACGTACTAGTTACAAATGGCAATAATTGAATAACTAAAACCGAACTAAGTTTTATAGGAATAATTTTCGTATTTATTTCTTCATAATTTATTCATCACGGTCAAAATTTCGGACAAATCTGGACGGATGGTAACCCTAACATCATATAAATTTACCGCTACAAAAATGTCGAGTAGTCAATGAATAAAACGCCATTTAAATATCAAGTATACTTCTAGAACTAGATTTAGAGAAGATATTTCAATATTCCAAACGAGGTTTAAAAAAAGGCCTTAACTACATCCACAAGAATACAAGAAATATTAATCCTAACACCTATGTTTTGTCACATGAATCAATTATTTTACCAAAGAAACAAATACAGACACGACAATTTCTTCTCGTTATTCTAGAAATGTATGAACAATACTCTATTTACAACTTTCTCTGCAATCATTACGTATTACGCCTATCTAGTTTTCGTAAGGGATAGACCTAAAACTGTTTGTCTATTATACAGTATGCTTTTTAAATATTTAACTCCTAAACCAATTTTCTGTAAGGACTTATGGAATTTCCATATTTACAATACGGTACTTATCTTTAACCCGCTACAAGTGCTTTGATAACTTTCGTAATACATTAATATTGTCGGTATTTATCAAAATATCAACCCAGTGGTTGTTTCAAGTGTCCGAGGCTCTTTTCTTACATTTCCTTTTTAACCGTGCAGATTATTACGTAGACATTCAGGTAAAGAACACTGCTCGCTGTGGTGCTACAACTCCATTAAAATCGATCTTATAAAATAAATTTAATTCATTGCTTAAAAATGATTCCTTAACACGTTGCTCCGGCTGAGTGGAGACTTATATTAATTCAACAAGTTACATGTAATGTAGTTCATTGCAGTGGCGAGGGGGGCGCGCGCCCGGCGCCTCCGCCCTACATCATGCTATTTAACCGCACACACTCGCACTAAACATTGCGCGCCGCGGCTGGGGCGAAGTCGCCCCTCTACCACACTCAGTACGGACTGTAGTACGAGCCGCGTCTGAACCCTCTGTGGACAAATCATCACATTCAATCATTCCGGTGTCGCAAACACTTAACGTCACTAACATCGATCAAATGCCTACATTTGGGTTGCATTGCACACTTCATATCAACCACAATGCGAGACACCAGAGCCCACTAATCTACCACAATAAGAAGTAACACCACAATCTACCTCGAGCCATGCCACTGTCGTTACTTAAAGCATTATTTTCACATACATAAATTAAGTACCAAAAATATTTCAAACACTTATCCGGTTGGCAATTATAAAATATATATTTATGTGCGAAAGTAAACTAAAGCTAACCATTGGAAGAAGGATTCCAAAGATACATGGAAGAGGGATGGAAATAAAAATAAAATAAAGAAAAACAAATACATAATTTAATTGATAAAAAATACTTATTGAGTGTGCTCTTACAGTATTTCAAGTAAAAATAGAAGACTGACATCAGTGATATCTAACAGATAGCCATCTATCTATTCATGCAATTCAGTATTTTGTTCGCAAGCATGTTCAAATTACTGTTAGGTCACATGACCCTCTGAGCATGGGCTTAGCTAGGGAGAATTCAGAATATACAAAAGCAGCATCAAAATGACATCTGCAACATACTCAAGAACATAAATAAGTTTCATTTGTAACATAACATATATTATGCAAATTTCTAATTCTTTGATAAATGCTTATAAAATAGCACCTATTCCTGTAACCACTGGTCTCTGCTACATATATGTTTAACAGACTGTCATGATACCTATTTAATCTTATCTACATATATAATATATAAATTCAATTTCCGTATGTTTCTGTCTGGCCGCAGAACTCGAAAAGTACCTAGTTGATAGATTGCTTTATAACTTGGCTTAGTTAAGATAACTGTTGGAACAGCGACAAAATGACGTGCCTAAGTTTATAGTAGTTCACATACTAAAATTTTAAGTGTTACATACTAACAGAGAACGCGGCTAGAAGGTTAAAACTTTGTACAGGTTTTCCTATATAGAGGGAGCACTAAGGATTTTCGTAAATTCATTCCCTAACTAGGTTAACCATGGGCGTAAAAGTTTGTACGGTAAGGGTATGGTAATTTTGAGCCATAATGACCATGTCCGAGTTAACTAGTAAATACATAATAGAGACCAACGGCCACTGCTCACTCTAGCTAAGGTCATGCGTGCGTGAGTACCTGCCGCGGCGCACGGGCCGGTAGCCGGAGAAGTACGGCGAGTAGCCGCCGCGGAACGAGCGGCCGCGGCCGCGGAGTGCGCGCGGCGGACGGTTCGTCGAAGACAGACCCGGCTTGTTGGTGCGTTTCGGCATCACCTACAATGTTATCACGATAAACTTTATCCACTGAAATACAATAACAAATTTTTACACAGACGCATTTATTTATAAAAATTTAAAGAATGTCTCAATGTTTATATTTTTTGATAATTACATTGATTTTAATACCTGAAAAACCAATATAAAAGGTTATTCATGATTGTTGAGTGAATTACAAAAAAACAATGTTGTGCAAATATTTACCAGTGTAGTAGTTAAAATAAAAACATCAATACTAAGTTTTACATTTAAAAAATTTCGGATTGCATTTTATGTAAGTAAATAGATTTTTATTTATTGACATTGATCAGTAAAAATTAAATAAGGTGTATACCTTTATTTGCCGCCCCCGGAATAGTGATTCGTCCATTGCCATAGCTGTCTGTACACTGTCCTTGTCTCCAAATTCTATGTACGCAAAACCTTTGGGGTGGCCATCAAACTTGTTACATAAAATTGTCACCCTGAAAATAAATATAATGGCAATAAATAATACGATTTGTTCACCCTGGTCAGTTACACTAGCTAACTATATACTCCATTTTTGTTTAAAGCAGGAACTTGTAAACAAACACGACACCATTATGTACTTGAGACAATTTATTTTCGTCTTCGTCGTATCTTAATTGTTAGTAATACGATAACTGATTTGCTTGTGTGTATTTGGCTAGCGCGGTTCTATTTCCACTTTTTTCTGTATTCCCTAGGTTATAGAAAAGACTTACAATATCTGTGACAATGGTGAAAATATTACATTCTAGAAGATTATTAGAGTTTTATTTTGAGTATTGTGATATTTGAAAGTTACTGTAAGGTGTTTAGTGTTTTACAAAGTGCTTCAGGTCTACGTAGTAGTTACATACTTGTAAAAATATAAATTTGTGATTCGCCGCTGTGATTAGAAGTTATTTTGACAAGTTCCCGCTTTATAAAAGAAACCGACTATATATTAAAATAGATACAAATTAATGAATTGAGCCAGCTAATTACAGTAAACTTGCTTTATGAAAGGCTCTTGGCATCTCAATTCCTCATGTTTGTCTTTCATGTTATAAATATTGCTGTATACACAAAATAAAAAAAATGACATGGATGCAATGATTAAATAGACCATGCAGATGTTCAAAATCTAATAGGTATATGAGAGAAAATAACATTGCCACAACCTCAATAAAACTAATATTTTGGCTAGTTGAAATTTAAGCACTTTCAACCTCAATTTCTTACTGTCAATGCCTTATTCACCTGTTGATAGAGCCGCAGCCATGGAAATGCTGCTCCAACTCCTCTGCAGTGGCGCCGTAGTCCACATTACCAACATACACTGATCTATTGTCAGCTTCTATTTTGTCCTCCAGTGACATGTTCAATGGACTTGCTAAGGAACAACATAAATTTCATTAAATTATGTAAAAGGATGGTTAGTAAATAATTAAATGGTATGTAACATGTCATTTTCAAGAGATATATTGTATTTTATATAGAACTTACAATATTCACAATAAATTTTTAGTACCTATACTAAGAAAACTTCTCAGGTGAAATAAAGACAAATAATTCCAAATTAAAAATCCTTACCCTACTTCACCTCTACAATAAACATTTAATGATGAAGAATCTGTTACTTACTAAGTCCCGGTGGGCTGCCCATGCTCATTTGTTTGTCTACCTCAGTCTGCATCTGCTTCAGTTTCTCTGCTTCCTCTTCCATCTCTCGGACCCGTGCTTTGATGGCTGCCAGGTCCGGAACTTCACTACCTGATACTTCATCCCCACCCTGTAATCTTCTATGCATACAAAATCCAAATACCACTATCTCTCTTATATTAATATGTATATACAATAAAGATGGATATTCATAAATTAACTTATTGCTTGTTTAATGATTATTAACTTAGTTGAATAAATTAACAGTTTTATACAACACTATAGATTAAAACACAAACACACACTACAAACACTTCATTTTGAGAAAACTTATTTATTGTACTAAGTTATTTACAAAATGATTTTTGAAATTTAGTTTAATTTGAGACATGAAAGTATGAATTAAACTTAAATAATACATGAAAAGATAAAGATGTTATTCATTAAAACATTCTAACAATACCTACT
>DWNI01000318.1:0-10023 GCA_018250175.1 Alychna victa
GTCTGTCAAGGCGTCGCCGCGTCGGTGGTGCCTCACCAATATCCATTTCCATTCTAGATTAAAACTATTTGTTAACCGCGGTTTACTAATTTAATTTAACCCTTCCTCGGCTCCTCAAATACTATGCAGGTACATTCGAGTTTTTCGGGTCATGTTGACCCAAGTCTAAAGTACTAAACATATAATATATTCAGAATATTTATAACAATATATGTAGTCTATCCGAGGAGGAGGTATTGATGACACCATTGCAGCAGCTGCAGCACAGTGAGCACCATTCAGTTCAGTTTGACATATTCGTTCAAGGGTTCATTCCATTCATATTTCGCAACCCTGTTGCTTGTCTGTCAATTACCAATTCACATTATGCCTATATGTACTTGGCCATAGTTATTTGGCTCATGAGTCAAGTCTAAAACAAGAGACGATTTACATAAACATTGAAATATAAAATATTAGTAAATAATTATGGAATGATCACCTTCCATTTTCCAACCACACGCCAAAACCACTACCAGAAGACCAATCTGGTGCCGGTGTTGCCTTACCTATAGTCTTGAGGGCATCATTATTTTAGTTTCTATGCTGTCAATTGTAATATTTCTATTTCATCGTGGTTCCTGCTCAACGACATGTACCTAATAGTGTTGCATTCCGAACATATGAGACAAAACAACATTTTGTAACAGGGTCTGTAGGTATATTGTTACAACGAGGGTAATGGTCCATGGTCACGTCAAAGTCCACATTGGAAACAAGGTGCGTGTGTTACACAGCCACGTTACATTGTATCCGTAACGTGATAAGTATGACCTGCGATAACAAATAGATACCTCGTCGTTGTAGCATACGTAGTCGTTGGAGCACTGTTGACCACAGTCGAGGAACCCAGGAGCGAACAATTGATTTCGCTTAAAAATGGGACAAATCATATTTTTTACTATATCTAGTAATATGAAACTAATGTCGGTGCAAAATGTTAATAATTGGCACGAAGCCTTAAAAGTACAAGACGCTTATAATAATGATAAATGGAATTACAGTTTCGAGTCAATATAACTCAAAGAACCGAGGAAGATAAAAACAATCTTAAATTGTTTTGAAACAAATACGAGTATGTTGTTCCGCCGTCCGCGCGCCCTCCCAATGTTGCAAGAGCAATCACTTCCCACGGCGCGGCGGCGTGGCGGTAAATATTATTCTCATTGAATTAAATAATAAATAATATAAATAAAATGAAGACAGCTTTAATTACTGTCCCACCCGAGGTTTACGAACCTTCTTTCATCCGTATGAGGGCATTTTGAAACTCTACTCCTCGTGACCCTAATTGCGAATCCCACAATTTTCTTACCGTTTCGCATACGAGTAGGTATAGATAAATGCTTGCTTGCTGCCTTGGCCGGCAGCCAGTAGGGCCAGGACAGCCGCGATGGCAATATTATTATCTAGTGATTGAGTCGACCGCGACGCTCTAAACTTTGAGTTATACCTACGCTTCATCGAGTGAAATAAATTACCCGCGTCGGTGTTCCCGTTCCCGTTCCCGTTACCGTATAATGTGGGAGTCTTCGAGGCAACAGTGAATAGGCTTCTTCTAAGTCAATGCGCTTTATCGCATATGACTTCATCTCCACTTACCATCACTTAGGTACCATCAGGTGGGATCGTAGTCAAGCAGGTATGTCAAATAAAAATAACAAAACCACGAGTCTCATCAAACCCTTAATAATATTTCTTACCTCAATACAAAATTAGAAAATTCTATTTTCTTTTGTTGTATGAACTTATTTACGTGGAAGCAGCACCTACAATAATACCTAGCAGGAGTCAGACGTATGTAGGTATGTATGCGACACGGCGCGTGCGGGCCGCGGACCCGCGGAGGACATTATCTAACATTCGCGCAAACTTTACGTACGTTACGTAACGAGATACTTATGTACGTCATCGGAAAGCCGCTTAAAAACGTTCACAACTCGATCGCAACACACAGTATCCCGCCACTGGACGTTGGACCCTATCGCAGCGGCATAAGGTCGGACGTGGAGCGCGACACATGGCACGCGAGACTCATTGAAGTGGCAATTTGACCGGATTACTTACATACCTACATAAATATAAAACAGATAATACTTAAATATTACAGTCGCGGGCTATTACTGTTTATTGGGAAATGACAGTAAACAAGCCGGGACAGTAACTGTAGGCCTGTGTAGGGGATATCGGGGTGTTTAAAGTTCTACACTCCAAACGGAACACTACACACTATACACGATGACGAGGAACGTAATTATCACAAGTAAGTTATTAATAAACGCCTGAGCATGTTTGTTTTGCTTCGTCGGTAGTCGGTGGTCGGTAGTCGGTAGACGGTAGTCGGTAGTCGGTAGTCGGCCCGCCACGCGGCCGCCACTTGATTAAAAGGCAAACTTTAATAAAATTAATTATTGTAAACAACGCATGAGATAACTTTCAAAAGGACATACATTCGTAATCACCAAAATTTGTAATATTTAATAGCAGATCGCACAACAAAAGACAGGTAGCCATTAGCGTCGTGACGCCGGTCCCGGGGACGACGGGGAGCGCGGGGAGCGCGGGGAGCCAGGACAATGTTCCGAGCTGGTCGCTCTCATGACGAACGTAATTGTATTACAAGTTATTAATATAGAATTGCGCGCCCTTTGATCCCTTCGAGCTCATGTAATAAGCATTTAGTAATCCGGGCCGCATTGTACGCGCCGAACCCGCTACAATCGCAACAAAGCCGAACAAAAATAGTATTACTATAAATAAATAGTGCGAGTAACGACGAGTGACGTTAAGTGCTTCACAAAAAGTTTTTGTTTGCGAGCTGCCGGCGCAGGCGACCCCGGTCTCCCCCCTCACGTGGGTACGCCAATTTAATCCTAATTGTCGTTCAAATAAGAACCAAATTGCTTAACTCCCGCGATATAATTAGCGAGTTTAAAGAGCAATGGGGGCAGTGCGTCCGACGGATTAAGAGAACGATGTAACGTCACCGGTATCGGCAGCGGCGGTGGGAAACAGCTCGTCGGCAGTTGTGACGTGTGTCTGGACATTAACCTCGAAAGCAACAGATTTACCAAGAAGGTTTACCAAAATCATCGACTCGCAATTGATATAGTCTAGGTCGAAGCCCCAGAAGCCGTCTTCCACATATATCGTCTTAGTCATTAGTTGTAGCGGGGCGACGCCGTTTGTGGTGAGCACTGATACATACCTACCACTACAATACTAGTAACAAGATCACGCTTGCTGATCTAGAGGATGGATTATAGCACGTCTAGTGCCCCAGGTGCCCGGTTCTCACTAATTCTTTTATACGATTATTTTATATTAATAGTCATAAATTTTAGTAAAACTATTATTCGGTTTGATTGAAGCAGTCTACGGAGCGCAGGAGCCCTGCGGCGTCCCGTAACTTGTATTTCTGTTTTGCCAAGATCGTAACGTCTTCATTCGTTTCAGAACGCGTGGAACTGAAAAGCGAGACCGCACACTCAGACTCGGAGCTGGATGCCGAGCACGAGCACGAGCCCGAGCACGCGCACGAGCACGAGCACGAACACGAGCACGCCGAGCACAGCGAGCACGGCGAGCACCTGGAGCCGCTGGACGCCGGCCGCCCGCGCAAGGTAATTTGCTATAATATGCGCACCACGTGACAACACTCCGCCTACACCTAGTCTCTTTCAATAGAACTTAGCATGAAAAGTATTAAGCTGATCCACAACGAATTGTCTGTTTGACAATAGCCAAGACTCTAGTCGTCGTAGTATGTGAGCCATTGTTTAATATGCCTTTTAAAATTAAAACATTTTATTGAAAGGAATTTTAGAACAGTTACATATTAATGACATTTGTTTCAGCGAACTCACATTTACTTATAGAAGTTCATTTCAAAACCCTTATTCCAACTGATGATAAAATGGTCACTGCGGCATGTAGAGATACCTATTCTAAACGTACTTTGTGGTTCTGTTTGAACTCCGCTTTCTCCTCTATATTACCTATTCTTTAACAGGAGAATAAGAAGCGATAACACAAAATTCCTTCAAATGTTTAAAAAATCAAGTGAAGGGATTTTCCGATGTCAAAGCAGTGCCATTCTCCGTGTAGAATGAAATCGGGGAATGGAAGAAGCTTTCTGCATCCCGCTCTAAACTGAAGTACCTTTACGGCTTGATCGCATTGTACTCGTAGTGACGAAGACAAAGAGGTTTGCGACACGTAGACGTCTCTTTCAAAACATCGATTAATATTGTACGCTTGAACATATCTATGTGATGTGAGCGTATATTGTAAGAATAAAAAATATAAACTAATACGTCCGCAATACTCGATGTCTCACGTAGCCCCTGCCGCGCGGCAACACTAGCTAGCTGTTACAAAGAGTAGATTGACTGTTGGGTGTAGCCGAAAATGGGAGAAACGTGCCCCGAGACGGCCACCTCAGTATCACCAATGTCATCGCCGCATCATGCCTCGTCAGGGAGAAGAAAGAGAGAAAATACGAACTGTCAGCCCTCGGCTGGAACACGACGAGTTGTTTGACGGCTTACTCCAGTAAGACGGTGCTGACTAGCGGGCTTCACGGAAAGATAATAAATACCATTAATAATATAAATGTTCCGCGAAGCCCTGCTTCGCTCGGTTTCGATATCCTGGTCAGCCGGCATGAGGTCGGGGTCAGTATTATATGCCGTCCCGATGCGGCGGTTGCATGTCTTACCGGTTAATGTACGACCGTACGTGGTGTGTCTGCAAGCAGGTGCGCCGCAGCCGGACCACCTTCACAACCTACCAGCTGCACGAGCTGGAGCGAGCCTTCGACAAGACGCAGTATCCCGATGTCTTCACGAGGGAGGAACTAGCCATGAGGCTGGACCTCAGCGAAGCGCGCGTTCAGGTGACTATCCCGCTCCGGTACTATCGTCTGTGCTAATGACCTGTCTCCTCACAGTGTGGCGCTAAGTTCGGAATGACAGAGTTGATACACTCTGGTCTGTAAGTGCGCAGGTTTCTACTCGTACATGTTTTTCAATGACAAAGCAAATGTATAGGTAAATAACTTCAATGTGGACATAACGAAAGACTAGCAATACTTGAAGGACTGATCCCGTTGTCTAAAGACGATCGTTAAGCATGATCGTAAATGTATCTTACTTTCATTGATAATGATGATAATGAGTCCTTTACTACTAATATTTAATATGCAGCAAGGTAATGTAATGTAAGGTGGCATGAAAAAATTTAACGGAACGTTAAAAATGAAGCAAATCTGCATTCATAAAACACAGCTTGAAGTTTTTAACTGAAAAACGGCGAGTTACATCTTACTTCCTTAAACTATTCTCTCGGTGGAATTGCAACATAGTGGCGCGGGGCCTAATTGCCCATTGTGTGGCGAATCGTCGCCAATTGCGAGTAGAGGCAATTACGTCATAACCGAGCCATTACCTCCCCCCTCGCCGCTCCTCACCTACCTCTCGCTAATGGACTAATTTTAACTCAATTAATTGCAATTAATTTAATTGTAGCAACACTACGCGGGATTAGGCTGTCGTACGACATCATTATTATAATTGCCCCTGTGACTGCAAATGTAGGTACTTGTCTAAATATAAGTAACTCACCCACTCAGTGAACACTTGTCGTAATATAAAGAAGGAACGTAAAAGTTCAACTACTTCAATATACGTACGAAATCATAACTTACCGCGTGACAAGTGACTGTTGTATCCCGTACACTATCAGTAGTGTACTCGTAGGTGTCGTACAACACGGAACACGCGCCACTAGAGGCTACAATTAGCTAACAAAACGTTATCGCTACAATTTGTGCCTTAAGGTGTTTGGATCGCTCGACTCGACTTGACTTGACACACCGTAATGCTTTGAGCGTAGCGGCTCGTGGGTTTCGTGGACTTCGTGGTGTCTCGGGTAATGGAGTTCCAAATGTACCAATTTAATTTAAACATTTTATTACAGTTACGCATTGGGATTATACATTCTCGTCAAGCGACATGGGACCTTACTGTCTGACGACGCGTTAGTGACAGTCGACATATAAAATGTTTAATGTATGCAAACGTAAATGTTTGCCTATCAGATTTCGTCTGACAGATACATTACAAAGCAATCATCCGACAGCCCGGCTACATGCAGTCCATTATTATAACGATTAGACGATTATAAAGTTGTTAACAATAGTGTTTGCGTCGGATGACAACTCGGAAATCAATTAATTTTTAACTCTATTATAAGAGGAGCAAGGGTCATGACGAGCGTACATGTGAGTTGAACCGATTGTCAGAAGTGAAGCCGTATTAAATCGCCCCTTGCGATGTGCACGACAATGACGCGGGGATGTCGGCACACCGTGTTGTCTGGTGCCAGTTGCCACTGGTTCCAGTTTGTAGACCGATGTTAACATATTAATGCGCAAGTTGCCAGAGCGCGGTAACCAGGGAGACAGAAGGCACTTTTGTCTGTTAATGACCTGAGTTACTTTCAAGCCAAGCCTAAAGAGGTTTAACCTAGGTATTTTAGAGCAGTGTTATTTAAACTCATCATCATATCTCATCACAATATTTTCACAGTAAAAACACTTAGGCACTTAGAAAGCCAAACATCTCAATATATCAATAGAGTAAGAATCTAGTACCGTTGTATAATTTGAGTGACTTGCGCAACAGCTGCTCAAGTTCACGGCAAACAGTGGCCCGTGGGGGCATTGGCTCGCCCGAGTCCTGTTGCTGACTCGGACCTTATTATCTCAGCATTCGATAAATATCCTTTCTTTTTTATACATGAAATAAGTTCATGCTTGACAACAACCCCATCTTATGATAAGAGGTCGTTGTCTAAGATGGTGAGTGCACTAACTTAGAAGAAGCCTATTCACTCTCGACTTTATTACCTTACTTTATGACCTACATTACGAGTATAATCGAACGGAAATACCGACGCGGGCAATTTATTCCATTCCTTCGCGGTACGAGTGACAAATGAATAAATTAAATAAATAACACGATACACTCATAGCTCCACACTAGGATTCCCTGTATCCTCGGTGCGCTGGACAACACACAAAAGCAAGGACACCCAGACCGAGAACAGAAATTAAAACTCATCATTCATCATCATGACTCGGTGGGAATGAAACCTAGGACTCTATGAACAGCTGTCCAGTATGGTAATCATTGTGTCATACGTCACATTTGTACCTACAAATACATATACACAACCATATATGGTTGTGTAAAGTTTTGGTTAATTGAATTTAGTTATTTAAATATTGCCACATACGAGCATTGTAGCTCCAATCCAATTTGTGAAGAATTTCGGTGCCTACTGCAGTACTTGTATTAAAACCGCAATCAAAAACAAGTAAAACAATAGCATCACATTCATACAATTACATTCTGTGGTCAAACATGAATCATTTAAAAATTACATGAAACAAAAACAAAGAATTTGTAAATATATACCTTGAGAAATCGGCCAAGTTTGATTCGAACTCGGGTACTGAGGGTTCTGTACAACTTGCAATATTTATGCGGAATAAATAACGGTTCCTTGTATGGAGACTCAATTTATTTTTTAACTTTTCCAATGAAGTTCCCTGACGCGGCATATGCAAAAGTGTGAAATGAAAAAAATTTTGACTAACGGATGTTTGCCTAAGGTGTTACTAGTTAATGATGTCTATGGGCGACACCGAGTCCATACTGTCTCATGGATCAACAGCTAGTTTATCGGCAAATTCCATACAAAATATCGGTTCCCGGTCACGCAATAACATTTTAATAAGACTATTACTTTTTAACTTTACCGGGATAACATCCGTTTACTTCCCTATGAACAAAAAATAATATCTAAAGTGCATCCTGTATATTCGATCGTAGAAATAATGGGTTTTCGAATTGGTTCACACATGTTTCGCAATTTTTTGTCCACATCTTCTATTTGGTCATGTGTCTAAACATCGTTTTCGTTGTATTGATTCGTAACAGGTGTTGCTTTCACATATGGTTACATACAGATGATTTTATTTGATGTTACAGTAATCCTTTTGAATTTTCTTTCATATTTTGCTTAGTGATTAATACCTTACTTACATTTATAAAAAGGTAAGTCCTCCTCTCATAACTACTAATTTGTTCTATTACGTAAAAATATAAAAATTTTCAAAAAACTTCTAAACTATTTTACTTCCCATTTTACCCCTACAGGAAAGGAATTATCATAACTCCTTTCTTAGTACCCGTTCAAAGTTTCACTAACTGTCATTTTTCTGTTCAATTTGTTCAGTAAGTAAGATTAAAAACTGCAAAACCTTTTAATCCAACACAAAAAAATGCCATTAAGCATACCCAGGTATCGATTTATTTAGAGCGATATTGTTCTGTTCATATTGCGTCTGTCAATATGTAGGTAATAGCAACGAAAGCAAGAAAGGAAAAAATAAAAAATATCAATATACTAGTTCCGGCGACATGTTCTATGGGGGTGACGTTCACACACCGTGTAGATCTCATTACGGGATTTTCCCATACCGAGTACCAGCTGCACAATCCCATCTTGTAGGGGACGTGCGTTCCCACACTAATACACCCACACAAATCTCTAACGATTCTCATCCATAAATAGATTGCATTAAACAAATACGGCTCTTATCTAAATCGTCAATGGACATAATGCATTCGGCATCACATACGTATCAAGCCCTTTGTGTTTAATATTCCAGATGGTTGTTATAAAGATAAATAATTATTCTATTAATATAATAATAGCTAACTGTTTGACTGTTTAGAATTTGTTTTACATCTAGAGGAAAAACTGAATAGTACAGTTTAGTTGAAAACGAATGAATTTACAAGAAATGCTATTTAAAACTGATCGTTTGTAGTGAAAAACTGCGCAGTCGGTCAGTCTTGTCGCAGCTTCCTTGAAATCCTAAATCGTGACATCAACCGATGATCGTTGTTAAACAAAGGAAACACGGTAAAAATAGCGCTCGTATAATATTCAAAAATTGTATTGTAAAAATTGTAATGAAAAATAAAAAAAATGTGTGTTATCCATATAACTGAATCTTATTTTGACGTATATTTATTTAGACCATATAATTATGTGTATACAAGACTCACCGTTATAAATCAATTACATCATAATACCGTGCTCAATTGTTGAAAGGGTTAAACACATTTTTGTTAAGTTTAACCACTCCACTTGTTTCAGACCGATCTCTCTCGCCTCATGAATAGGGTAACGTGCTCCTGTCGAGCTCAACGCTCTATGAAGTGCATCTTGGTAACACGACAGATCATGAGAATGTCCCATCTGCGACTTCACACCTTATCGCAGATTATTTTTCATTACGCAAAGTATTACTTAGTTTAGTCAGGTAATTCGATTACAGTTTCAATCTAAAGATGAAATGATAACAACTTTTATTCAATTATCGGGATTCAAACGCCCCCGCAATATTAAACCATCGACTGAGTGATTATCCTAATACATTAATAAATAAAAATCATATTTGATTTCACGTTCTAAGAAAAATCTCTTCACTTATTCCGCGTATCTTTTCTCAAAGTGGAGAAACATCATTCTTAAATCTTTGTTGCTTATCGCCTCTGGAGAAAACTCTTGGTTATAGCCTTTTAATACCCAAACGATTAATGATCTGAATTTAGAAAATATCGAAGTTGTTATGACTTCATTACTGCTACAGTAAGTTTCAGGTAGACTGCATACGTATTAGCTGCAGAATAAAAAACGCAATCTATAATTATTGCAAAGATTCACGGCTCAGTGGTGTTGCCTAGGTCAGTTCTCACATATTTAATAAGCGCGTCGGACAGGTAGCTAATGATAACTTGAAAATGATAATAATAGTTTTTTATTGAACCTAGACTGTGAGATTTAGATCTATAATAATGACTTACCGCGTTAGTCAAAAATGAGCGCGACAACTTAGATAAAACA
>DWNI01000319.1:0-10022 GCA_018250175.1 Alychna victa
TCCGAACAAAGTATAAACATTTGGTTTGGATAGGTGAGCCCGTTCATGAGTTATAAAATTACAACGAAAAGTGGCATTGTGTTTTATATATATCGATTAACACATTTTAATATACATTTTCACGTCCGTTAATTCTAAAGTGCACAGCGCCCGACACGGCCATTATGACGTCACTACCAAAACAGTGCAAGCACGAACACCAGCGGACAATACAAGTTTGTTTAGACTCCAAATTAGACTGGATAGGTGGAGCTGTTGTTGAGATTTATCAAATGATCAATTCTACGGTCAAAGATATCAAAATGGCGTCATAGCAAAAGTTGTTCAATATGATGAGAAACGAAAATTAAAGGTTTTTATAACATTCAAAAAAAGGAAGAGGTTCCCAATGCAAATGTACTTTTTTTTTTGTTACCTCAGAACTGTTGACTGGGTGAACAGATTTTGATGATTCTTTTTTATTTGAAAGCTGGTGCTTTCCGTATGGCCCTATATAAATTTCATTGTTGTTGGACCCTTGACTTCAGAAAAACATCAGAAAACTCCTAAAATGATGTAGTCAACTTTGATGTCGTCAACGTTTACTGATTTGAAGTCGGTTTTTAAGGTATGAAGTTATTTATTTACTGCGTTCATCTTCGTTATTATATCGATCGAGAGCCTGTCATCTGGTCCCTATCATATAAATCTTGGAGCGTGAGAAACCGACGATCTTAAACGGGATACGTCAATTAATTTTAATTATTGATGATTCATTCATGTCAATGAAGATTTAGATTGCACATACGGGATCTCTTCTAACTTTAATTACCCTTTTACAACATACGTTATTGGACTAGTGGACTGCAGTGGTTCAAATACATATTATCCATACGAGCTTTTTGAATTCTAATCCAGTATGCTCATCATTTTATGTGTTATTAATAATACAATTTCTTGCTTATGCACTTATATTCTGAATACCTGAGACCAGGTTTAAAATAGTGCATTGATAAACATACGATGTTAAATAGAGCAACGATTTAGGAGAAATCAGAATTTAGGAGTTACCTCGAAGGAATCTACATTCTTACCATTGCTAGTTTTGATTCAACAAACAAACAGTGCCACTACCTCATATTAAAATTATACCCACAACAATGCATAAACATAATTGCATCGTAAAGACCACAATTCAAATTGCATTAGCATTACAATTGGAGCTGCAGGTCGTAGGTTCGAGGTCGAATTGCCGCTCCACTGCGCCTTTGTTCCTTTGAACCTACCTACTACTCTATGCCATTGAAGCATACGACAAAACTTTATAAATAACTAGCAAATGTCAGAAACATTTTACATATGACCCTTTCTCATGTCAGCGCCAGTCATGCCGGTGGTTGCTTTCGGAGATGGCTTAGATGGAATGATTTGTATACAAAGTCCTACAAACGAAGATATTCCCCTTGTAACACAACGAGATGCTATCATAGCTTCTTAATTGAATCATACTATAAATAAATGAAATCAGAGTGGAATAATCCGCCGGAGAGACACTAAAACAAGTGGAGGCAAGAAAGCGAAACATCGCGCATGTTCAGCACTCGTTACTCGGGTACCACTCGAGCACTCTCCACTGCAATCCGATTTGTGGAGATAGTCACGACACGTGGCTCATGGCATTAGTTGTTTTTCATTGATGCGGATGTAGCAAACATCCAATAGCGCTGCCCGTTTCCATTCTTTACCTAATCAAACAGAACTATAGATCATAAATTGAAATCTGTCGTTACCAGTTTCTGTTGCAGGTTTAGAAAATAATATAAATAATATCATTATTCTCTTTTCAAATACATATACATCAGTAAATTTTTAGATTAATGCTGACACTGACAACCCGATATACAATCAGCACGTGCGATGATAAAGCGATAAGCAAACTTTAGTAGTAAGCGTTGCATAGGCTGGTAAAAAAAAATCTGAAATACTACGTAAATATATGATTTATTGATTATAATGTTTACGTTACATGACGTAATTCAAAAAAGTCATATGCAGATTTTATAGTAAAGAAATAATTAACTAATTGAAATAAAAAGTGTTTTATAATCTTAAACATAGGACACAATACGGACTATTTCAAACAATTTTAATAAGAATGACAATCATACAGCATTAAGTTTATTTTTAGACGTGTGCATTACAAAATTAAACCCCGCAATGCCGAGCCAACCCGAACTCCAATAATCCAAGCAGCTTTAAGCCAGCGAGCTTATCGAGGCGTAACCAAGTTGTTCTGTATTGTGACCAGCCAAGCGTTTCTTCTCGATACGAGTTGGACTATTCCAGCGCGGATCGTATTTGAAAAACAATTGAACGTAGTAGACAGAACTCCTGGTGCACAACGTCTTAAAGGTTAAAAGTATTAGCAATAATGTCACGTAATCCTAAAACATTAGAGTTTAAAGTATTAAAACAGACGTCAGAACTTTGTAATACTTCCGTGTTGAAGTTCGAGTAAAGACGATTTATGGAATACCATAAACAAATCAGAATAATAAACAATATACGTGTATGTTCAAGATAATTAAAACAAGCAGACCAAGATATCAAATTACACAGCAACGCTGAAAAATTATTCGATTAGAATAATGTAGGAAACTAATGCAATTGATAAAAGTTGATAACGTCTGTTTTAAAACGATAAACTAGTTCTAGTTTTAGCCGCAGTGATACCTTGCGGTTCGGACGTTGATCGCCCAAACGGGCCCCAAAGTTACAACGCACTACTGGTGACTAAAATGTATAATGATAATAAGCTTCCTAATGAGACAGTCTGCTTACCATAAAATTATTACGGGCCCGGTAACGATCATAATCAAATCACATGAATCTTCACGTCTTAACGAAAGAGTGAATAATGTTTTACGCAGATACAAAGCAAAAGTTGTCAGAGAAAGAGATATATTCATACGCGACGATAAAACGATAAAATCTGAAGAACCCCAAGGTACATTAAACCATGTCAGGGTTGTCAACGTGAAACCGCGTAAAAGCAAATGTTTGCAATTGTGGCAAAGTTTAGAACGTCTTGTTCTACACTTGGGGTTCGTTAATGCCCCATAAGCTTCTTAGTTTATAAGTGTTGGAAGGGTAGGGCCAGATTGTTGAATGCGTGAGGGAGATAAAACATTAGGTACATACTTATATAGTTTTGTGTTGCTTCTTAGTTACTTAGTGTAGCCGCAAGGCTTTAGACATAATAACTATAATATGTGAATCCATCAGGATTTCTGTAACTTTAATATTTTATTGTCAAACACCAAATAAGTTAATGTTTGTTTTAGGTACATTAATTTACTTCATTCAATTACTAATAATAAAATCCACTTAAAATGTAACAATATTAACTTGCTCGAGTCTGCTAACGCCCGTTAATAAATCGTTCTCAAGGGGCCGCGACTCGGAGGAAATGACGTATGCAGAAGCAGAACTGGGCAAACGAGTATTAACACCACTTGCCATCTGTAAAATTGCATATAATTGCTCGAAACTACTTCCTGGCAGTAATTGTATATAATATGTTGACCGAGAACTGCAAAAAACCGGCTTATCGTGAAGCATTTAAAACATTCTCAATGCCAATATCATGGATTCTCAATGTCAATGGAACACCACATATACATGTAGGTAATCTATTAAAATATATTAAAGAAAATATCTATGAACCAAACAAAATGAGCTAAAAAAAATCACCTAAAAGTCCTATTGGCAAAATAAACTAGGAGCTAACATTTCCGTCATCCAGAAGGCAACAACAAAGCATTAAGCTACAAAAAAGCAAGGAACCCTAATTCGTTTACCATACATCTACCTTTATCCAAAATACTCTAGAAAAAATTACGTGTTATTGATATACTATAACTGTCGCCTGTCAAAGATGATAAGTTCACTCGTTTAGAAGCACCACGACCTGTGATTGAGAACGATTAAGCAAGCCGCAGGTTTCCACTTCACACAGCGATTTACTCAGCGCATCCGCCAATCAAACGAACCTAACACAAAACCGCCTGCGGACAGCGTAGGCTAGAATTATTTAATTGCTTTTCATACCACATCCATTTGAAGCGTCTCAATGGAGGAAGTAATCTTAAAGATATTTTTCCAGCAATTAGAAATCCAGCGCGGTGAAATCTGTATTTTATTGATTTTTTTTCAATGCCAGTTTCAAGAATTTCCGAACGAATGAGCAAGTCGAGATTTAGATTTTTGAATTATATACTTTATTAATAGGAATTTTGAGTTTATATGCCTAGCTCTAGTACCCAAGATTATGTTGTAGATGGATTCACCTCTAGATTACTTTAACATTTTGCAAATAACTACCTGATACATATTTATTAGAGTTTAATAATAATTGTGCCAAAATGCGCGGAACACGAAACTTGGTACGAAGCAGCGTTTTTAATTTCGTTATTCAAAATGTCTCGTTATCATTTACGCAATTGCCAATAGTTGTATCTTGAGTTCTCCTATATCGATCCTATCTTAGCGCAATACGAGGACCACGTGCATAACACAGTGACATACAAACCCAGCGCAAACCAGGACGAAAACAAAAGAATACGTAATCGGGCAAACATAATCTAGTGCCGGTGATAAGGTATGCAGCACGGTTATCGGAAGATGTAACCGGGTTGTCACAGTCGGATTTACGACGCGTCCAATCGTGCGTCCGGTGAGGTCGACGACCCGGCGCCAGCACCTGTCTCGAATACCGTCTTGGCGTCTTCAGACAGCCGCACGTCGAATTGCGGATGCGTCGCCAAGGTCGCGCTCAGATCGAATATCAACATTCATGGATCCCATACATTTCCGCTCTTGACGCTTCCGCTAACAATCTTTGTTTGTCTTTGTGTATGTTTCATTTATCTACTTGATTTTGTCAGCGACCTCGCGTCCAAGGTAGTTGAATACGACGCCATCATGCAGAGATAAAGTAACTTTAATTATAAAGAATCTTGGATTAAAGAAAACATCTTGGTATAAATTGTCCATAAATCTCATGGTATGTTTATTTTCATTCTTTGCACAACGTGGCAGTTAAAAATATTGCGCATTCATGGAGAGTGGTCTGAAGAAAATATTGTTCCATTAGCAAATTAGTAATGGCCTCTGGGTGCAAAAAACACACCAGCTTCATCTAATTTATAAATAATAAATAATAATAAAAAATTAAAAATACCTAAGAAAATCTTTTTGAAATAGATAATTACAATGAAAGTAGTTTGGAGAAAAAATCTCATTCTACTCATTATTTACATTCATCTCTCATTCAAACACCGCAATATTGGGAACAGTAACATCTTTTTCTTAATACAGAACGGCATTTGGACTTCTTTACACATTAGTTAGTTATACTCGTACTTCAATTCAGATAAGAGAGCAAAATGATAAACCACGTAACTCAACGTGTTCCAATGTCACGATTTTAGTTTCTGAAGAGGTTTCCGATACTGAAGTCACGATTCATTTGTTTTAAAGTATTTCAACATAACAATAAATTTATCCCATAACAAGCATTAGCAATGTCTTACTAAATAACAGCAAAATACTGACAACCCGCAAATTGTATCATTTAATAACAATTTTTACGAGGTAGAGATGCGTAGAAAAATAATAGTTGGAACAGATCTGTTGCTGCAAGAAAGACAAAACAGTCGAAGTCATGCCACATTTATAACAAAACATGAACCGCCACTAAAATAAGTAACATTTTGGTACGCGCTTCGAGTTTCTCTGAACGTGACGATTATGTTTTTAGACGCGAAACGAGGGCGAGTTAAATCCTAAAAGTGTCCATAACGCTGTCAAAGGTATTCATTTCCAACAAACAAGTTAAACGCGTTAGCTAAATTCTCTCGTTTTTACGCTACAAAAAGTTGATATCTAATCATGCCTACGTTTATTCATCGCTTTTTGTATCAACTGGTCTTTGCAATCCAAGGACTCGATGCTCGATTGTGAATTCAATTGAGTTTATAAATAGACCACAAAATCTGATTTAAATAAAAAGTTTGCCCATTCCAAGTTGAATACAAGGTACTCTGCGGCCCCCGAGGGTTTCCATTCACAGCCGAGTTGCTTCCTACCCTTTTTTGACGGGTGTTCCAGGAAAATGATGCTACAACCCCGTTTGAATTTTTAGTACTTTGTTTTAAAATCGCCTGTTCAAATTATTTACAAAATTCGTTTCACCAAATACCTAAATTGCCAAGTATTCATTCGAGTACATATTTTTCGCAGTCAACGTTAAATTACTCTGTAAGCGGTACAGTATAGAGGAGGTCTTTTAAAAGCATCATATTCCGTCATGTACCACGCCTCTCCAGGGATTTATGTGAAAAGTGGTCCTAAACCTAGGAATGATCTGATAACATTAAATTTAGCTACTTACAGGTGATAACCCAAGGAAATTAGGACAGAAGTGTACCTACAACCTAAACACATTTTTTGTTCAATTATATTGTGTTGTATAACGATTTAATTAAAACATTTTCAATACTATTTACAGAATATTTATTTTGTACAGATTGGAGACTTTTCTTACTACCGTTCACAGAATTAACGTTCGCCTTGGAAAGTAAATGAATCACACGAACGTATAAAAAAGATGGCGACCTTTACATACAGCCCGTATTTACAGCATTGTTTCAATTAATGTAACGTGCTTACTAGTGTAGCTTAAAGCACATTTAGGTACTGATTAGTCATTTAAAAAGACTTCTTCGTACAATAGCTTTGCGGCTAACCATACTGAGTCAACTAACACTAATGATACTCCGTTTCATGACGAAACACGTGTTGGAGTGTGCTATAATTATTTATTGCATACGCCTTAGAGTTATTTTATATGTGCCTAAGATAATATTATGCTTTTCCAGAACATATGCCGTTATTAACTGATATTTTTACATACGAATAGTTTTAATTGTTCGCGTAGTTTATTACCAATTTAATAAAAAATGGATTTTCGTAAAGTAACGCTCGATATTAAATACTACGTCTAGCCAGCCATTCAAGTAAATCATTTTAGCTATCTCATTACCTAAAATTAAACGAGAATTACGTAACAACATTGACTCAGGAATGTTCTATTTTATCCAAACTAGAAGTAAATAACAAAATCTAAAAGCTTAAATTTAAAGTACCAACCATGTTCACAGAATATTCATAATATTTTGATAAATCTGGTTTAATTACTACTTTAATACGTTATAACTTTTTCAAAATGAATGCTTGGATCAAATAGAATGTACAAAAAACTAAATGAAAGTAAGTTCAGAGAAACAGCTACATATTTTAAAGATATAAATTATTAAATAGACATCGTTATAAGACAACACGGTTGCCCTAATTGAAGACAACGATACAAACACAATGTGGGAACTACAACTGTATATATGCATATACAGTATCGCAATTGTGTAAACATCGTTTACCGTAATTGCAGCGTACCTACTGCGCTAAAAACATAGGTAGGCGCTAAGAGAATGAAACGCGGTTTTATGTTGAACTAGAAAACAAATTTACAAAAATATTTAGCACTTTGGATGCTTAAATTTTATCAACGACGTAAGTGTCAAAGTCACACGTCGACTCATAGAGGAAGATGGAGACTGAACGTAACAAGGGTTATAAAGCTCACTAGTATCTTTCCTGCTCCCAAATATTCTTTGTCAGTAATGGACATAAAAATGATTTGCAGGCAAATGTGAAAGTTTAATGATATGATATGAATTAACAGAAGTCATCAATTCGTCACTTACGTCATAAATACATTTAGAAATTTTCGAATTTCATAACGCAATAAAAATATTTGTCTAAAAGCTCCGAAATAACGTCATTCACGACTAAAGACAAACGATTATAAATGTAAAAACAAAGTATATCAAAATGTCAACAACAGATGCATCAAATTAAGTGGGTTATTTCTTTCTTCATCGCGTCGCCAGAAACATAAAAATATTTATACATATTTCTAAAGTAAACAAAGACGTCTGATGAATAATGAAGCGACGATACAAAACACTTTCTAGTGACAGTGCAATGCATTTTGCATAACAAGATAGGTAATATTTACAACATTGTTGATAATACGACTACAGTTGGTTATTTAGTCTGCATTGTACAGGTGTTGAGTATCATGAAATTAATTTCGAGTGCATAACATATTCAATCTAAACAAACAACTATACGTACATTAATCACGTAGAAATGCATTCAATTACGATGATTACAATATAATGTTTAATAAGGAATGTATCTGAATACTTTCAAGGAAAATGTTTTAAGTAAAGCATTTTGTAAGCACGTGGCCTAAATATTATTTTAGTCATAGAATTATTTACGAAATATCCACACTCAATGGTAAGAGATTACAGCGTGCGTGGCAACATCAGTAGAAAGCATGTTATAAACATCTCTCGTCCACTTGTTCTCGACCTACGTAATAATCCATAACAAATATTACGATACAATACAAACATCGGTATCAAGCGCGTCACGTTACCTTCAGATATCGTGGGCAGGACGTTGACGAAGTTAACAATCCCGACGCCCGTTAGCTGACTCATTCACAAAATCAATTCAACACTTCTGAGAAACGTCCGCAGATGGCGAATATCCGCGACCACCAACAACACAACCGAACACACACTTCACTTATCACGTAGCCCACATAGATAAAAATCGGTCAAACAACGCTTTCGGCTTCCCAATTCTAATGCACATGCGGTCACGTTAACCGTGAAATTGTGTGAAAATAACGGGTTTACGAAATGCGAGTGATCACCGCGCACTTTTTCCCATAATAAGTGAGTGAAATGCGAACTATCACATGAGAGTGGCCTCGTTCAGTCGTGTCGGAGGAGCTGCGCGTGCGCCGTCCTGCCGCCTCGGAGCGCCGGGGCCTACTGACATTACTGGCCACCGCCGCGCAAGTCGGCCGTTCACCACATCGCGACACCGTCCTCTTGCCCGCTCTTATCTCGCGGAGTCACGACTAACCTACCACCGCGGACTCGGTTGTGCATTGCATCCGAAATCAAACATAAACAAAGACATGCCATCGAGTGCAGACGGTAGGCATGTTATGATTTTCTTAATGACGATTAACCACGATGAGGAAGTAGTTGTGACTGATTAATACTGCTTTATAAAGCAGACATAACGCTTCAATATCGACCATCTATAAACTAGGAAGTTTTAATATTTGAGGCTAAGTCATTGATTATACATTATAGTCTCGTTACTCGTTAAGAGGATAGATAGGACATTTGGCGGAGCTCAAATCGGCCAACAGATATCAAGGCTTTATGACATTAGGAAAAGGTTCAACATACAGACATTTGCAAAATGTTTTAGCCTTAAACACAAAAGCAGGAAAGGGAGGACATTAAAAGGAGACAATTTGGGGAAACTTAATTTCATTCTATTTCTTGTTTAGAACTTAACTAAAAAAATACAGTGTTTTTGTTTTTTATGTGCATTTGTGTTGTTAATTAATTAAGTTAGGTTAGAAAAAAGTATTGCTGTTGGATAATGAATTCTAATACCGATTTCAAATAGTACTATAATGTGTGGTAATGATAACTTAATACTAATTTCGCTAACCGTCGCTTTGTTAATTCCATAAAAAGCTCCTAATTGTTGAATAGTGATCATTGCAAAATAATATCTCGAACTAGAAACGTAATAGTTAGTTATCAATATTTGGAACAAAGTTAAAAAATATTCAAATTCAAATTCAAATTCAAATTAATTTATTCATTGCTTATCAATGATACAATCATGCACGTCAATTTTCGAAAAAAACTCCTCCGCACATCTTTAAAAAAAATTAAAACGGAAATCAATAATTTAAAACAAATAGCACTTGAAATTCTTTAGTAATACATAATAGTATTGGATACCAGTACAGGAGGCTGGAGCGCGTAGGCTCGGGCAGGTCTCGTCACAACTGGTTTAGGTATGAGTGCACTGAA
>DWNI01000320.1:0-10018 GCA_018250175.1 Alychna victa
TCGGTCTGGGTGTGTGTGTCCGTGTCTTTGTGTGTTGTCCACGGCACCCAGGACACAGGGAATACTACTGTGGGGCTATGAGTGTGTAGCGTTACTATTAAAAACCTAAGGAATGATAAAAGTCTTCCATTTAAAAATACCAGTTCAATGACATCCACAAATACACACAAATTGTAAAACATTTGTTAAAAAAAGATAACTTAAAACGTCACTAAAACGTAATGAGTAAGTAGTGAAGTAGCAATCTTGTATATCTACGATTACGCTTGAAATCGATGCGAATGCATTCCGCCGCCACTCTACTCAGTAAAGCCTCAGAATTACTTTTCAACAACAACAGCAACTCATATTTCACAAACATCAAGTTGAAACGTTACATTTTTAGGAGAAACTATGCTTTGGCATCTTGTGAATAGAATTGAATCCTGTTTGAGGTAGCTTGAGAGACTCACACCGTAGGTGGCTAATGGATGACGACCACAAACGACGGCACATTTTAATTCACAATAATTTAGTCATAATTATAGACATTATGTCAATAGTAACTCTTCTGCGCGTCATTTTTATCGATTCGAAATTGTACATTGAGGAGACGAAACGGCAAAATAAAGGGGTATTTTACACTATATCCTCACTCATTTATGCATTTACCTTTTAAGACACACGAGTATCTGCATTTATAACTAACTTCGGCTCATAAATTGTCACCCGTTAGCACCTTAACTCCTTTTGGAAAGAACAATTTCTACCATTTACAGCCATAATTGACACAGACACATTGAAATAGGGTAATCATAAAAATGGCCTCGCAGTATAATCAAAGATCGTACCTGTAGGAGTCGCAGAGGGTTTAATGAAATACAAGTTACTGAACTTATTATGAATCACAAAAACACACACTGATGCGCAGCTTTTTATTTATAAGTAATTGTTTCTGTTAGTATTTTTTTACTGCTTATGATAACATCCTAACGCAAAAATGATTTAATTATACCTCAGTTCAAGATACGTACTATAACGTTTTGTTTTATCTGAAGTACTTGAAAGTTGTACTTTTTGTCTATAAGAGAGAACTTGACCAATATTATTCCATAGGTGTCTATTATTTATTATTATTTCGTCTTATTTCAGTTATGGGTTGTGATGACATGATTTTATAGGTGTCTCGCCCTTACTTGGCTTCGAAAATAATCGTAACGACACCAAACTTTGATATTCATTTTTATCTGAAAGATCATGTTTATCCCAATCTATTCTTTTAGTAGTGTTTTTAAAGATCTTAAAATTACGAACTAAATACATTTGAAAGTAATCTCTTAAATACATTTGAAAGTAACAGAACTTCACAATTAAGTAAGTGGGTACTAACTTTTAACTCTCGCTTTGCAGCAACAGGTCTCACAAGAAGTAGTGCACTCCCCCTTAGCGCTAAGGTAAGTGATCTTCAAACGAAGTACCTAGTACCAGTACCTAGAAGTACCTGGAAGTACCTTGAAGTATATCAGTATTAACGTTGAGCTTGAGTTGAGTTAAGGTTAAAAGCCATTGCACATTACACCGACTCCAATCCAACTCCACTCCGACCCAGAAAAAGAAAATGAGATAAAAACTTTTTATATTCCTCCTTACGCTAGATATTCCACCGTTTACTCGAAGAAAGTGGTCGACACGTCGTAAACCTCCGACCAACTCTGATCCGACCGAAAATTCAACGCTCATAGTTCAATGATTCCCTGAGTCGAGTTGGAGTGGAATGAGCCTCAAGTTGGTGTAATGAGCTCAGACCTTAACGCGGGCGCATCGCGTGAAGATACCGGAGCGGTCGCCATGCGCCGGCGCGCGCGCATCCGCCGTGGAAAATGTAAGGTGCATGACATCGCAGGTGAGGTGACCACCGCGCCACCTGCCAACCGCTCTCAGCTGACCTTTATTTATACTAAATGCCGACGTTTCTAGATATCAAGTCTAGCTAGCCAGTTCACAATTGTGTATAACGGAAACAATATAAAAAAATAGGGTAAGTATAACGTGATTTTTATATTCAACGTTGATTCAAACACCAAAACGTTATCGGCTCGCGGCTATCGGTTAATTTTAATCATTCGTCGTCCAATCGTTTTCATTATATTAGTCAAAACACGAAAAAATACGAAGATTGTATGGATTCTTTAGTCCAGTTGGTTTACCAAGCATTTTCTTAATTGGTTACACGGAACCTATACGACTGGGCAAAAAAGAAGTGTGTAAGGTTTTCATGGTTCATGTGTCTACCTACCTACATATCCTCGCTAAGTTCTAACACCGCGTAACTCAAACAATTGCCATTTTGAGTTACGCACATAAATCGATAGGGAATTAAAAGACGCATCGTTTGGCAAATCAAAATTAAGAATTGGAGTCAACCACACTGATTTATTCGAGAAAAAAGAACACAGCGTATATTGGTCTAGCCATACGCGGTGAAAACTACGCGTATGTCAGTGTTGTTTCATACTCAAAGAGGTGACAAGCAGAGCTCTGGCGAATTAAAAATAACTAAATGAGACAGTTTCTTTTCTCTCCTGAAAAGTTGGTAATGTTTTAAATCCGCGGTGTTAGAATTTAAGCTACGATATGTAAGTTTCTTCATTCCACCTTAAAATGAACAGATTGAACTTTGAACAGATTGAAAATATTTCCTCATAAATTAGTCAATAATACAGTAATCCCTTGCACCATAATCTAAAACTAAAATCCTCATTAACCACTGTCTTAATAGATCTATAAGTTTGCAGTTTTACGATTCAAGATGTAATTGAAATAGGTTCATTTATCAAACGAACATTTAATTCAATTTTAACATAATAATACTCATTGAAACATTCAGAGTTACTGCGATATCCTCGCGAATAATTCCGTCTATCGTAAAGATCACATTGCTTCGAATCATTTCTAAATTATATAGAAGATGGAGTAAAAATAGATAAGGACAAAACTACGAGTTACTTACGATTAAGGTATATCAAGCTCGCCAATAAGTAAATAGAGGTTAGGTATTAACAAAATAGGTACCTACCTATATCAGTAAATGATTTTGAATGTAACCTAAGTAGTTAATTAACTATGATTTTATTTAAATGATTGTCAATCGAGTTTTCTCCAATTCGCGGTTGGGTTATAAATATATAATCCCAACCCAATAAAATATTAATGCCACCTAGAACTGCAAAAAAGCAGTCAACTCAAATGTAACTCAAACAAAGTTCTAAGTCCAAACGTACCTATTTTTTATTTTAATTTTCCAAAAAAATTATCTGTATATACGTTAGTCATAGACAAACCTACCTACAATTCATACTTTTCCCCTCCTGCCCGCTGTGACACAAGCTGGCGACGCCCCTGGTACACCTCATATTGTGACGAGAGGCCCGAACCCAGCAATGGGACTGTAATTGGTTGCAATGGGTATATCTTTTAAAAGAAAAGTAAATAAAGTATAATAAAAAAGTATAGGATCTGTAGTATTGGAATGTGTGAAAAAAGATATAGAAGATAAGGGAGTTAGTGTAGAGCGGACGGCTGATAGGGGAGAGTGGACGAGAAGGACATGTTCGCCGACCCCAAATAAAATTGGGATAATGGGCAGGAGAACGAAGAAGGAAGTATAGGATCTAATAGAAAACCGCAATGGTGTCTACAAACAAATATTATTTCTAAACTTCTGAGAATACGATTATAACCCAGCTGTTTTAAATAGATAACTTTATAGCGACTGGCGAGATTACGCCTATGACAAAAATACCCTGAATGGCAATAAAGTGCCTTACATAATAATCGGTTTCAATTACAACATCCTACTTCGTCCGAAGTATCTCCTATGATTTAATTATGTTCTTAGATTTTAGTGTAGACACTTTTAGATATCTGATACTTCAAAAAAATTAATACGGATGAGAATCTAGAAAACTTATTGACCAAGGAAAATGTAAATTATAAAAAGTACACATACATTTCTAAATTATCTCGGCAAAAGACTACAAGAACTTTATTCAAATTAGTATTTATGGAAATTGTAATCGTCGTCTGTTTGCTTTTTTTAATAAACAAGATGGCGGACGGCACAATTTTGGAAGATTGAAATGGCGCCTATGCCTTATCCATTGTTTATCAAAGTGAGCCGTGAGCGAGGGCAGTTGTATTGGACTTATGATGAATGGGGCCTTACAAGCTTTATACAAGTATAAAATATGATTGGTTAACATCGGTGGTCGGACGAGGCGTACCGCCGACAATATTACGCGAATGACCGCCAATGACATCATAATAAAATTACCAAGTTTAATGCTCCCTCACTAAATAAAGTGCGCCTCTATGGGAGGTAATTTAATAATAATTATGACTTGACTTGTGAATAATAGCGGTTGGGTAAGAGGCCGGCCGTGATGGAGATTAGTAAGTCACCGTTTTCAACAGTTTGGTACTTAGATACCATTTTGAATGAGAATGGTGCAGGTGGTACAATATTTAGAGTATTGAAATGTTTTTTAGATTAATCTTCATATTTGTTAGGAACTCTTTTTCGATCGCAGTGCTTTTGTCTACTAAGTAATTTTATATACATTACATATACATACATATACATTTACATTATAATACTAAGTGATTATATATATTGAATACGCTTGATAGGAGGAAATTGTATATGCCTTTAGATGTATCTACCTACTGAGTAAGTACTAATGGACACACAAGTGAAACATGGATACATACATGGAGCATACAGCACAGGTGCACCATGCTCAAGTATGCTCCGGATTACGAAGGAGTAGAGATTTTGCAGAGGAGTCGCCAATGCATCGCAAGGCCTGTAGGAGAGCTCTTTTTATGTGGAGTACCTAGGTATATTATTTATTTTTTTACTTAAAACAAATTATGTTTGCCCACAATCCCACCTGTTGGTAAGTGAACGCAATAAAGTCAAAGTCAAATTATATAATATTTTGTCTTAGGAACTAACACCTCACTTAAGGAAGGTCAAAACAAACATTTAAAATTACATTACAAAATAATACACTTACATCATTGACAATAAAATTTGTTATTTAGTTTATAAGTCATGTATCTGATCCTATAGTAATGCCTAATGCTCGATAGACAATATCAGTCTTATCATCGTCCTAACATCATTCCACGAGTAACTTATTCAGTTCTACTAGCAACCGTGTCACAGCCGTCTTGTTCATAATGATCTCTAAAGCAGCTAGGTGTCATTGTGGAGCTTTCCAACTAAAACAATCGCTGTGAGAATCAGAAAACCAGTACGCGTAATAAAGTAATCTCTAACAGAATAGATGGCAATGAGTCTTATCGCAATTAGAGCACCGAGCCAAAGGCAAATGACTCGATGCAGTTATCACAAAATCCCGGTTCACTTACTGTGTTTACTTTTATTGTAACAAATCGTCGACTTGGGTAATGAAGGGTAATCAAGTGATAATTAACTTCTAACTCAGACCGACTCAGACTCCGACTCAGATTCGAACTCAGACCCTTGGTTCGGGCGACCAACGTTCAAACCAACGTTCAACTGGGCTATCCGCTTTTATTTCGAATGCGTGGTTGCTTACGAGTAAGTAGCTACCTATTGTAACCACTTCGTCCGCACCGCATCGGTGATACCCTTATGTCATAAGCAAAGGTGTAAACTTACGGGTTATAGCTAAATTCGTTTGTCGGCTTCCTAAAACATTCATATTTACCGCCATAACTTCTTACTCGATGAAATTATGCAGAACCAGTCCATGACTTCCGGCGTTACGACAAAACGAAACGTGAATAATAACATCTTACACTACACAGCGATGTATGCCGTCTCGTAATTAGTGAGCAACTTAGAAGCAATTAGAATTTATCGTCAATCTTTTCATTAGAAGGCTGGCTATGCGCCGTAGCGGGCAGCGAACCGCGTAGCTTTTCTTGCTTTCTTGTTATGTACTATTTTGTAGCTCTTACTCACTATCTCAGCAAATCTTGGCACCATACTGTTTAATTTATTGGCTTAATAAATTCTGCAGGTTCTCCTTGTTTAACGATTATAATCATATCTAAAAGCTAAGGATATGTTGCCGTATGTGGTCCTTGCAATTCAATCAGAACAATGTTTTACTTATAAATCATAGATAAATATTTTTCTCGATTGATAATTGTATGCGATGGATGTAAAGAACTGTATTGTATGGTTTACAGTGAAAATGAACATGGCGTGTCTGTAGGTGAGGTTACTGATTACCAAACATCTGGTCAAATTGATCAGTTGTGCTCATCATGCAACGTAATTAACTAAGATCATGGGATTATAGGTATTCAGTAAACGGCAGTGTTAACGTATTATTTGCTCTATAATGCGGGATTTTCTTTACAGGACACCATAGCCAGTACAAGTATGATACAATGATGGCGTATGTTTAAACTAGATATGAATAAATATATGTATTACAATTAAATAGTCACAAAATAATACGCACACAGAGAGACCGACGATATTAACGAACAAGAATAAAAAACGATGTCGAAACTTATTTTACCTACCTAGTCTGTGGAACTTATTGAACCAACAACAATAGATTAGCCCGTTGCGGTGTTTTGTGCCATGAATGATGTCTTTCTGAATCGATGAGCTTGAGAATCACCGAGCGAGGCGTCGGGGAAAATAGAAAAATGGAGCATTACGTTTTGTGGGCAGCGGTCGGCTTCACGATTTCACGGACGTGGTAATGGCGCTATTAGACGCGTAGCGACACGGAAAATGGCGGCCGTCGACCTCAGCGGCGCCGCTCAGTGGCTCAAACGGCGGTTTGATTTGAATTCTATTCCAGAATTTTATGTTTTTTTAAACTGTGACGTTTATATAGTTTTAGTTTTCGTCGGCCAGCATGTTTCTGTCGAAAGAGTAATAGCGTGTTGTTGTCAGAATTAGCTAACAAAAATGGTTGTTAGTTTATAGATTTTGTACCTACTCTAGTTATTACCTAAGCACCTGTCTTCTTGTGATACTTTCTTAAGCAATTCTTGAAAACGACGTTAAAAAATGACGACTGTACGCTGTGACGTAACAAGCAACTTAGAACTGGAAGCAAATATTTGTTGGTATACTACCTGTTTTTAATCATACTTGGGATCCTTTGTTTAGTATGCCGGGGAACTATCAACTTCTGTCTGACTGTCCTGTTGGTGTTTCTGCAAGTATCGTAAATAAGAATGGCTTACGTTGTAAGGGGGTACCTATGCACTTTTCTATAATGGAAGAATCTAGAATAAAGAACTGCTTCAATATGTCAACAAATAAGTCATAACCAAACATACAGAGTAGGGTAGGTAATACTTCTGCCTGCGAGCGAGTGATACCGAGTTAGATCCGCGGCCAAGGCGGATAGTCGCGGATGGTATGAATAGGTACCAAATAACCTAGGCTAATAATTTTGTCGCGCGACAAAGAATGGTATAGGATGTAAGCATTTATTTATTACATATTATTTAATATCTAACAGTTACACAAGCACAGCAACTAGAATAAAATGTACCAATATCACGAGATAAAACACCGAGATAAAACATCTGACAATACGTTGGAAACCACACCTTTCTGAAAACTAAATTTGCTTCATAACAGAAGACGCAAATGAAGCGGAAAGAACTAACTGAACTAAAAAAGGTTAAAAATACCTTTTTTACTAGTAACCCGCCCTCGTTTCGCTCCGATCATCACATTCTCAAATAAATACTTTGTTATGAAACTTATGAAGACCTAAATAGTTATTCAAAACTATTGTTACTCATTGTTATGAAGCCTTTTATAAAAACCGATTTTAGACTTGCAGACAGAGGGAGCTACCAACCTCATACCAGCTACCCAGAATAATAAACGCTATACCTACACTCAGACCCTCACACTAAGAATCCCTGTGTCGTGAGTGCCATGGACAACACAATGCCAAGAACAAATACACCCAGACCGAGAACAGAAATTTAAATTCACCGTTCAAATTTCTGACTCGCTGGGAATCGAATCCAGGACCTTTTGAACGATAGTATGGTAACCGTTGTGCCATAAGGGTCTTCGACAACGCACAAGGACTTACCAGAGATTAATCTAGGTCGTACAAAGTTCCATCAGGCGAGCGTAAGCGCCATTTCCTCATGCGTCGTTCAGGAAGGTAAGAGATTGGATGTGACACTCCATACTTACCTACAAAATTATTAAACAATTCAAAACCAGCTGAGTTAACCTTAGACCAATCTTTTTGGTCAGAGCGTTAACTTCAATGTTTACGTAAGTAGCCGAAAAACGAGCAGACAAGCTACTTGGTTGTAATAAGTAATAGCCGTCGTATATACGCCGTTCGTATATACGATGTCCATTTGAACATTAGAAAAACCTAGGCGTCACCAATGCGTTGCCGGCGTAAAACAAACCAGAACATTAGCATGTGTCAACGATAAATATTATGATCGATCTATTTTATATTAGCTCAGAGAAACCCTCGTTCAACGTTCATAATAGAACGGCATTGTTCCAGCAACGGTACAGCAACAACGGTACATGGCTGCCATCGCGATAAGCCATGACCACCGACCATAGCGCACGGTGATGAACTTAATTGACGTTATACTTATGTAGTTTAATTACTTGCGAGCCAATTCTGTGCCTCACACGATCGCGTTTTACATGTTTCTAGATTGATCAGTCTACTTGGCTGTTGGCTTCAAAGAATCTATGTTGCAATGTAATTTTTTTTCGTCAGCTAACGTGTCCGTAGATATCTTCACGTTGAACGTTAATGACATTCTTATCACCCCATACGAAACTCGTATATAAAGATCTCGTGTGTGTTTGGAACCAAGCTCCTCCGAAACGGGTTGACCAGTTTTTTTGTTTTGTAATTTTTTTTTTACAGGAAATAAGTTTGCTTGACAACAATCCCACCTGATGGTAAGTGGCGATGTTGTATAAGATGGTGAACGCACTAACTTAAAAACAGAATTATTTGGTATATATGAAAAAATCGTAGGCAATTTTTTACAATCCTAGAAATAATTTTTATGTCACACCACCGTGTGCCGGGTCACCTGACATTTCCTTAAGTACAGATTAAGTAAAACGCTAATAAAAAATCGGGCATACTATTAAAATATTTTATTCAACTTTTCAACAATAAAATTATTTACATACACTGTACAATACAAAAGTCGGGGTTCATCCACACATCACATACACGCTACACACTCAAGCAAGCCGTCTTGGACCCACAGGAGCTTCGATCTAATTCAAATTCGGTTTGTACGTATTTATCGTAATATATAAAACATTCGCTAACTTACATAATGTTAAGATAGTATTATTTCAATAGGGTACAATTTAATTACTAAAATACGAATTATTTTAAATGTTTAATTGTAACACTGGCAAAATGGTAAGAAATCATTTTAAAAAAGATTTCAAAATATTTGGCATGAAGTGCTACCATTGACCGGGCCGTGATTCAATTGATTTAAAAAAAACCCCATAAATTATGAAAGCACCGTTCACACGTGATAACTTACTGGCTGAATATTTTTGTTGTCTTCGAATAAAATAAATTGAAACATAATACACAATAATAATTAAATTATTAACATGTATTCACTAATACTTACACAATTTTACAACCTCAAAATAACAAGTCACAGACACATAATTTCATTAACAATTGGATCACAGATCAAGCAAAGATGTGGGGACTTTGGACTATGTTAAATAATAAATACAGAAATATAGCATAAACATTACAACTGGACATAATCCACAAAACATCTTATTTACTTTAAATAGGTACAGCAATAGTGAATTGCACAAATAGCACTTTAGTAAACCTTTTTAACTGAAACACAAATAAATAGGAATGCCATGAAATTATTGTTTTAATTTACCTATAACATGAATTAAATTTTTGCATAAGCTATTGTGACTACAACTAATATTCACAACGAATTTACAATTCAC
>DWNI01000321.1:0-10013 GCA_018250175.1 Alychna victa
GCAGCTTGGTGAAGTATGCTCTAGGCCTCCTCAGTTATGAGGAAAGGCCAGTGCTCGGTAGTGGGCCACTGATGGGTTGAGGCACAATCATCAAAAGAAAAATACGAATAAAAATGTCTTATTTCGGTTTCATCAAAGCTCTGAGTACGGGAGCTTTAGTGTTCATGCCATTTCCCTTGCCAATAATAAAATTTAATTATAAAATAAAAATTCCTGTAAACTATAATATGAGGTTTTATATTTTCATAGTAAAGCACAAATGATTCACAGGTATAGTGATCCAAATAAGGATTTAGTGCATTTAAAGGTATATTAGACAAAAGCATAGAGTGGCCCGAAAAATATTCAGGATTGAAATGAAGTCTAAATTTACGTTCTTTTTTAAGTGAGAAATACAAGATGCCGGCTTGCAGACAACCTTCACACTATAGTCCCTATTCATCTAAATAGCACTACGAGTATAGTATAATTAAATATGGTATTTGAAACCAATTTTATTAAATGTCAATAGTCTTACTTCAGTTTGATAATAAATAAACGCTCACACAATTTCACACCGGACCCCTCTCTTCGCGGGCTGGGTCACTACTGACTAGGCTACGGGATCGCCTCATTACCAGTGATCGAGTCGATGCTAGTAATAGTGCACAACGGGTTTGAGCCGAGCCGCAGCGATGGGAGTGAGAGGATGACCATGGTCTTATAACATTCAGTCAGGTCAAATATTACAGCGGCGCGGGCGTAACCATTTTTATTGGAACCCCTTACGAGAAATACGTTAGCTAATTCAGCACAGTAATTACATGCCACGGAAACTATCATTCCACACTGCGTTTACGATATCGCCCGCGTGGTGGGGTGGCGGAGTGGCGGAGTGGCCAGCTCGGACTCGGGGCATCCCATTTCAAATTCATCCGTGTTTCAATAACGAAACTGTTTTCCGATATCAATTTCCCCGCGCCATTTACATGAATGATACGTCGTTGAAACGCTGAAATAAAATGATGTCAATTAAATGTAAAGGGAATGAGGATTAATTATTTCAACTCTGTCCTTACTTTTTATGGCACAAATGAGAGTTGTGCGTGTGTTTTGAATGGAATACGAATTACTTTATTATTTCAAATATATTTTTTCATTGTTCATATTAATCTAGTGCAATAGTTTTAACTTCAAAGGTTCAATAGTGGTAGCGTGAGATCCAGCGATGGTTTCACATATTATACGGACAAGCCTGTCTTCTGGAGTAGCAACATATTTGTAATGAGATGTCTGTTTCAGAGAACACTTGCCACTTACATATCAAAAATAAGTCAAAGCCATATAAATTTCATCCCGTGAGGTCGGTCTAAAGATTGTTTGATCTAATTTAGCATCACATTCCTTTTAGTGTAATGAATTAATAATGAAGCTCTCTCGCACGCATCAAGTATACCCACGTGCGGCGACGCTGGAGTATAAATCTCCATTTTCCTGTTATGACTTGCCGTACGATTTATTAGTTAAATCAAAAAGTTATAACATCGAAGTAACTTCGCCGCTTCGATTTAACAAAAAAGGAAAACAATGTATAAAAATACTTATTTTGTTAAAGTAGGTCGAGGGATAGGGGTCGACCAGGTTGGTGATGGGCCACCATCGCAGCCGTCGGGAGTTTTGGAGCACGTGCGATAGCCAGCATATTCCAGATATGAAATATGGGGATAGCAAAATAGCATAGCGGAGATGTAAGTTTTGTCTAAAACGTATTGCAAATCGCGACCCGATTCAATAACCTTTAGACGAATCAATTTCAATAAACAAAAATTCATCAATAATCCCACTCGAGCCGTACGTGTGTCGGATACACACCGGGTAGTAAATACATTACGGCCATATAAAATTCTCAGTAAGCGCTTCATGCAAATTCGTGAGCCCGAAACGCACGTGTCGGGGCCCTGCGTACGTACCGCTTTAATAAAACACGTCTTACAAGAGTCATATGTTGGGACCAATATCACATGTTTACATAGGGGAATACGTAATGAATACACCGAAACTGGCGCGAGACCATTCAGCCGTTTGTTTGTGTCAAATTGTTTTCCTTGCCGGCTAATGTTTTATAGTTTAGGCCGCGGTGGGCTTCCACGCGAATGAACGTTGCTTTGTCTATGTACGAGTATATTTCAACACGGTCTATGCCAATTCTCATTTGTTCGGGAGCGTTCGGAGCCTTCTTTTGTTGACAGAATGCGAATGCGATAGGGTTTTTACAAAGACCTTTAAACATTAGTGACGTGTATTTTGTGCCCAAAGTACACTTAAGATGTGTCTGAGGCCGGTAAAATGTTTGTGACGCCAACAATGTTTAACTTTGTCTTATAGAACACCTCGACATATATCTGTTAAGGAAATTATTAATGACAGTCTCGAGATCATTAACAAGTTTTCCTTTTTAGAGTTTTTGTTAGTGAATAAGATTATATAGTCGGTTAAATGAATTAATGAAACAATTTATTTGCTTAAAATGTGGTAACAGTTGAAGATTTACAATCAGAGTTCAAGCTCTCACATTAGACACAATCAGCAAGCTAATTTTTGTATTCAAATTATTTTATTATTAATGAATAATTAGAATTAAATTGATATACGTCACCAAATTATTATATAATGAAACAATACGATATAAAATAAAACTTTAATGAAATGATTATAATATCAAATAAAATTTGAGTTATGAATTCATGTCGATATATGTTATTAAGAAGGTAATTAACATGATAATTGGTCTTTAGCATTACCCGATGTCGTAGTTGTTTGGAACAAATGAATAGTATGGGAACAAAAGGAGTTTTGAACCTTACAATCAGCAAACTCTTGCTTCTGTCAATGTAATAACATCTAAACTAAATATTTGATCCGTCGACTTTGGCTCATCCTCACCGAGTGATTTGATTTGCCGGTACCTTTCATGCCATGTACCTTTGAATTATATTGAAATTTAAATTCAAACTCAAAATCATTTTATCACATATTATTCAGAAAGCGCTCATGTAGCAGAAACATGCGGAAACCGTTTATAGGTTAAGACGAAGGAATATATAAATTGTAGGTATCTCGATAAAATAAACATTACATATGCATTTGTCAACTGTGACATTATACGAGTACATAATGAAAAGGAAGTATGTATAAAATATTAAAACACCTGAACATATTGGTTTCATCTGTAACACGAACAGGCTCCGACCGCGACTTTGGTCGCCAAATAAATAATAAAATAAGTTAAGCATTTCAATATACTTAAAAACAAGATTTTTTAAATATGCGTGAAATATTTAAAAATGTGTCTCTGCTGTCAACCGCTCGCGCTGAGAAGATCTATCACGTAGAGTCGTTGCTAGGCGCGGCGATCGGGTTGTAATGTACGAGTAGTTAAGTACGAGGTACCATAATTATTGAATGACAATTTATAATGTCGATGCTGCTAACTGCCACGAAGTTCCTCGGTTTGGAGCCGATCCCGAACGTAGTGTCAGGTCGTATTTATCCACATGCAAAAACAGACAGACAAATATAATTGTCTGTTTTATTATATTAACAAAATACACTTTTATGAATAAATATCGCGAAAACTCAGAGCGGTGCCGGCGAAAATACTTAATGCAATTGAAGATGAACTCGGAAGCGGCTGTGTTGAGCGCGGTGGGTGTGCAGGGCGCCTTGAGGGTGCTCCAGGTCTCGCTACAACTCTTTGCTTTCTTATTTCCGAAACAGGCGCAAGTAGAAGGTCAGTAATTATAATATTATCCATTTCCCGTGCCTCAACATTATTAACGACTTTGCGACGACGAAGATAATAGATTTTTCTCGAATTTTGGCTAATTACATGTCAGTAATTCTTACATGTTTTTTTATTGTAGATAACTGCAAATATGACTTCATAATAGCAGGCGCCGGGACAGCCGGCTGCCTTCTGGCCGGAAGACTCTCGGAGAATAAAAACTTTAACGTATTGCTGATAGAGGATGGCGATAACCCGTCTTTGGAAGTAATGGTAGGTCACATTTATATTACTTACTTCGTTTACCCCATCATTGCTGAAGTTGATGTAATTAAATCTACTAGTTGAAAAACACAAAATCTTTGTTGGTCACAAAGGAAGCAGGGGCGGCTTTTGATATAAGATGCTGACGTTTCACCTCAATCTTAAGACTTATCAAATCCGGGCGTAATTTTACTACACGCTGTATAAACACATTTTTTTGTCTATACTTAATAACATTGATATATTTTTCAGTTGCCCGGCTTAGCTCCGTATGCTGCACGTTCAAAGTATGACTGGAATTATACATCTGTGAATGACAATTACAGCTTTCAATGTCGTAAGAAGGCCTATGAAACGACTGGTCGCGGACTCGGCGGCGGCAGTGCCATCAACTACATGGTGTATGCCCGAGGAGACCCCAACGACTACCGTCAGTGGGCAGAAAAAGCACAAGACCCCACATGGAACTTTGACAACGTACTCCCTTATTTTAAAAAGGGTGTGCAGCTACAAGACAAATCAATATTGAACTCTAAGTTCAAATCTTTTTATGGGACTGACGGCGAAATGATATTAACTAAGCAAAGTGATTCGGCAAAACTAAAGTATTTGGAAGCTTTAGATGAGATCGGATACAGAACCGTTTTAGACACGAACGGCAATCGTACATTAGGATTTAACTTTCCTTTGTACAGCGTAGGAAAAAACGTACGACAAAGTTCATGTTATTGCTATGTATCTCCGGGTAAGAATCGAAAAAATTTGCACGTCTTAAGGAATACTAAAGTAACTAAAGTTGTGATCGAAAACAAAAAAGCCGTTGGAGTAGAAATCATCACGAACGGCAGCAGGATGACGATAAACGCAAAACTGGAAGTAATATTGTCAGCAGGAGCCTTCAACACCCCTCAGCTTCTCATGTTATCCGGGATCGGGCCGAAACAACATTTGAAGTCCTTCAACATACGGACGCTGGTGGACCTTCCAGTTGGGTATCATTTACTGAATCATGTAGGAGTTCTAATAGCTCACCAAACTGAAAAATATTCTTCCCCGCCAGATTTTAACCCTCTCGCACCCGCGGGGAACTATATTAACGGGTTCGTCACGCTAAATAAATCTCAGACATACCCAGAGGTACAATTAATGATCGAATCTTCTAGAAACGCCCGCAACATTCTCCAACTCTTTTCATTTAATCTTGATATGCATGATGATATAACTCGAAGAGCGTACGAAGCTAATATAGAGAGGGAGGTACTGTTAACCTACATGTTTAATTTGGTTCCTAAATCACATGGTCGGGTTATGTTACGCAGTACTGATCCTACCCATCCGCCTAAAATATATCTGGAAGCGTTTTCTAAGAAAGCGGACTTAGATCTTATGGTACGATATGTAAAAGATTTCATCCGTATAGAAAGAAGCTCATATTTCAGAATTGTTAAGGCTCGGAGAATTGACTTAGCCGGTGACAGATGTAAGGGTTTCCGCAAGGGTAGCGACGACTACTGGCGTTGCTACACTCTGTGTCTGATGACCTCCATATACCACTATTCCGGTACTTGTGCGATGGGCACCGTCGTCGACAACCATCTACGGGTGAAGGGTGTGCGTGGTCTACGAGTGGTCGATGCCAGCGTGTTCCCCACCATTCCGAGTGCGAACACGAATGCCCCGACGATGATGGTGGCTGAAAAGGCCGCTGCCATGATCAAAAAGGAATATAAAAAATTAAGGTCTACATTATACTCGTATATTGTAAATAGTATTTGTATTATTATTTGTAAGTAATTTTGAGTTACTAATTTCCGAAAATATTCCGTTCTTAAGATCTTAGTCAACAAAAATTCCAATCAACCCACTTCACAAATGCGATATACAGTTTCACCTCTACTATTTTAAAACTTTTTAATTGTACATAGGTAACGAGGTACACCGCATGTCAGTGACTATTTGTTATCTATTTTTAAGTAATAGCTCGTCTACAGCTGTATTTCAATCGTCTTAACCTTAACCCATTGCAATAAATTCAAAACGCTGTCTCGTAAGCCGGTCGACGCGGTTACCTCAACCGCGGTACGATATCCGCTAAGCCCCTAAATCCGCGGATTAGTCGACGTCGCATGATTTAATACCACCAGCTGTCAACGCCTAAGATGTTAGAAAAAGTCGTCACAACTAAATCACTGACAACGATGACAGCTGCGGCTTTGCGCGCGAATGTTGGGGTAATTAGTAAAGTTTTTAAAGTGGTTTAATTAGATTTGCTAATTGTTCGTTTTTACGTGTTAACCTCGCTATGTGCGCAATGTGCGCGGCAATTTTAAATACCTACTTACAACACATTTGGCACGTTTTATTAGGGTTACGTACCTGTAGTGTGCATAAAGATAATGAAAGAGTATTTTTTTTCTAATTTGAAACTAAATTTGTTATAGTAATTTTATCTGGACGTCTGAATGTAGGCGAAAATTTTATTGTAAAATTTACTGTCCTGTGTAGATACTAGGCAGGGAAACCCAGGGAAGACGCATAGTGTAGGTAAAAATAATAATTATTTTTTTCAAAATATCTATGGGTACGTGATTTCGATTGATCGATTGTGATTAAGATTTAAAATTTATTTGTGCAATAAAGTTAAAATAGTAATTGGAAAAATAGGTATCCAAATCAGTATTTGGATGGGACAAGCTTAAAAAAATGGATACTTTTCGTAGAATCTGAGAAAAAAATATTTTATTGTGACAGACAAACTTATAGACAGTTAGGCAAGCGATCATAATTATACTTATGAATTCCGTTGTTCATCAAATATAAAGGTTCCAAAAAACGCTACATCGACTGACTTGTACGCCATTGTGTCTATTGACAACTCTATGGGAATTGGGGGAACGAAATGCAAAGGAAGTAATTGTTGTGCGCGTATAGGTGTGAAAGGGACGCACGGTAATTACTCGAGCGCGCACCGAGTGGGCGGGGCCGGAACGCCCTGCGGCGTAGTGATGTCGCCAGGAATTTGTCGATGGATTGATTGCGTCGTGACGTCGTAACTTGCCCGATTTATCGACCGGAAAGTTGATCGCACATGAGGAGGAACAGGCACGGTTCTTGTTATGTGACCATGTGGAGTTATCCAGTGTTTTCTTTTTTTTTATATTTTTTATGTTTTATTAACCCACCTATGGTACGTATAGGTAGTTGTAAATATGTAAATTAAATAGAATGTTATAGCACACTTATTTCGTACAAACAGATAAGTCCATACATTGCGGACGTGTTGGTTAGGGTACCTGTAGGTGAGATAATAAATATAGTATCGTGATCATTACATAAGTTTAGGGTAAAAAACTGCAATTTCTGTTTAGAATAAAGGGTAAACCACCAACGTGTGCGGCGTTCCTAACTACGAGTATATGTACCTAGTCGTCCAACGCGAAGCATGAAATCACTGCGGGGCGCATCTCGATGGAAAATTGCAAGTCTTTTATAGAACATGATTTTAATTAGGCTGCATACTTGAATTATTTACGTTGACACGAGAAGTTTGCTCAATAACCTGATATAATAGGTTTGTATTACCTACTTTAATGTAGCAACGCGGATGGCTCATTATCGGCCCCTTTGAAGGTCAGACCGTAAATGTCATTAGGCCCTAAAGGGCATACCTCAAAATTAATATTTATTTGCACGTTTAAGGCTAATAGGGTAATTATCATCGTTTAATGTTGAGACAGGCAGAAATTGTACTAAGTAAATGTATTTACGAACAAGATTATTATCGATTATATTGTCATAATATCAGTAATTTATTTAAGCTGTACGTATGTTATTTTATTTCTCATTACTTGTTTGGTATGTTAGCTTGTGTTTACAATATTTGCTATTAGCTATTCCTTAGAATTTGTACCTAGGTCATGAGCAGTAATCCCTGGAAGTAGATCCTAATATTGGTACCTATTCAGGTACCGAATCGTATAGAACCAAATGGGTCCAATCTGTCTATCTTCGTGATGGTTGATTAACAATGTTTATAATAGGAACCTTTTCCAACTACTGGGGGTTTTTTGTTCTAGCACATTTTGTATAGTTCAATAAAGTGTAAATAAATTGATAAATGGACCTACTTAACTTATGAAACCGAAATATTGTGTCTATATTTAGAACCCCATGACAAATCAAACAAAAAACAAAATAATATTTCATTAATAAGAGACAATAATAACAGCGTTAATAAACATTCTTACAGCAAAATTAAGTTGAATAAAAAATACTTATTATTCTTGTCTGGATCGTAATTATAAATGTAACAACTATCTACATAGTTACCTACGTAACTTATAAAATTAAATGGAAAAAAAATAGCCGACTACGTATTCACGATACTCTCAGTTTTAATAAAACACTTCGCCAGGCGGTCCTATTTAATTTAACCGTGTAATAACCCGTTACACATAACATTCATCTAGTGTTTTACAACCGGGACCTTTTAAATAGCAATTCGCAGTCCACATTACGCGTTGTGTCCTGTTTCAACAAAAATAAAGACCTAAAGATAAACATGACAATCGATAAAGTACCCTGCATCGTTCTTGATACGTATGCTAATGCGATACTCAATTTAGAGGTCCGCAGATGTCCTTAAACACATGGACAGAACAATTTTACATTCATTAGTAATGCGGGTTTTACATGAACCGTCATAGACTATCAATCGTTTGGTTCTGTACATGTCAATCTTAGTCTTGCAAGTACGTGGCCTACTAACTAGTGACTACCTAAGAATATTAGACTGCAACTCTGGTATTGATTCAATGGCAGGCTACACATAAGGTGTATCTTTTTTTTTCTTGGTTGACTTGGAAGATTTTGTTTAGTTTTTTGTAGTTATTTTTTGGTGTTTTTGTTTTTTAGTAAGGTCGTTGCGTTTTTAATTAAATGACACGGAAATTTACGTACGTTTTACTTTGTTTTGTATTGAAGTGCGAGACGCTTTATACTAATAGGTAGTGGCAATATTAAATTTAAATAAATGTGAAGTGTTGATTGAAAATACCCAAAAAATACATTGTTTTGTCGTTTCGGTGAAGTTTACGAGGAGCAATTGTTTTTGTTGGCAAATGAATTTCTTTTAATGCTACGTAAGTCAGAGTAAAGTAAAATTTAAAAAGAATCGTACTATAATTAATTGCGCTCGCGGACAATGCGCACAGGACTTCACGGAATCCTAATAATTTATTCTTTGTTTGCATATTGAGTATGTACGCCCTCGCCCATAGAGCGGGCAGTAAACGGATCCAATTTCTTGTTTCTCCAAGTTTAATCGTTTTTAAGGCCATCACCTACGCAACGCTGTACGCCTGGTAGGTGCTTACATTGCAGCCGGGCAGTAATGATCACTTTTAATGGCCAACTGTAGATATACCTTATCTAAACTACTGAAGGAAATGTCCATCGTTTGACTATATTTGATTGTGTGTTCTCGCTACTTGTAGTCTTGTAGTTGGCTCGTTATAGTTTTGCAAAGGGTTCGGTTCAAGTTGCAGCGAGCGATATTGAAAGACAATCGCTACAAATACCAAACTTAACTATATTTTGGAAAGGTTTGGTTTATGTGAAGGCGTGAGGTTGTAGGGATTGGTTGCTTTGGTATATATTATTTCATCGCTGATCAAAAGTTATCGGTTGTCTGATTGCCTTTATGTAATAAATGCAGTAGATTAAACGAAAACTTAGCGCAATAGAAAATATTTTTTTAAGTACTTTTTAATAATAAATGAAATCTTCAGAACATCTGCAGTAACCAATGCTCTTCAGATAGCATACTCTACTTAGTTCATAGAAACAATGTCACTTGCGCCAATGATTCCACGCCGGTTGTTACTTGTTTCGCTATGCAATTCCCTTATTAACAATATCGTAGTGTCCCGGAGCAGACCCCTTGAGTACGCAGACGGCGCCGGCGGAATTACATGAGGTCTGGTGC
>DWNI01000322.1:0-10007 GCA_018250175.1 Alychna victa
CAACACCTAAGCAAGTATGCTTCTTCAATACTGGGGTAAGTGTATTGACAAAATATCTATTATTGAGAATTTGATAGGAGCCATCACTTTGTACAACGAGTGACAAATAATAAAAGCCGAATACAATCTAGAGGGCTGCAGAATTGACTGCAGTGGGCTATGATGGGTCGACATTCCTTTCGTTCGCGGAGTAATACCTGGCACGGTGGAGTGGGCGATCAGTATGTCGGAGTATTCGCGCTGCGTGTCCTTGTCGGCGGCGGTGGTGACCCCGCGAGGTGCCCCGTCCGGCTCGCCTACGCCCACGCCCGCGTCCACGCTCGTGCCCGCGCCACCGTCCATCTCGAACGATCGGGACTGCCGGTTCTCCCGCTTCCCTCTACCAAACAACGCAAACATTGAAATAAATTGGTCGCATTTAATGAATAGATATTGGTTAAGGTGATAAGCAACAAGCGTGCTCCGAACACTACTGTAAGAAATTATTATCTCGGATAAAAATAGAGGGGAGTTGAGTTACATCATATTACTATAGAAAGGTCGAAGTTGATAACGTACCGACATATCTGGAAGACGAAGACCTTCGGCTTGCCGAGCAGCTCGGGGAAGTTGTTGTTGCTGAAGAACTCGACGAACCGGTAGACGCTGACGCGGCCGTCGTAGCAGCACACGTCCACATCGGAGCCGGCGCCACGCTCGTGACCGTGCGACGACACCACCACGAACACGCACTCCGCCGCGTGCAGCTGCACCTGCCGCAGCGACTTCAGCGTGTCCAGCGTCTCCTGCACACCCCACCTTATATTATTACTTTTCCACTAATCCGCCAGCAGCGTAAGAGAATATACTACAAGTCTGTAGGAGTAAATACAGTACAGTGCGGAGTCTCTCCCTACTGGGGATAGCACCCACATCGAGGACAAGATGAACAATTATAGTTCCCTTAAATCTTACTTGCTGTGTTAGGTTATTGTAGACGAGGGTCTTGAAGCCGAACTCGTCAAAGAGGTATTTCAAATTGTGACAGTCGACATCGGCACCGCTGCGGTAGGCCTCATCCTCGAACTGCGTGTAGCTGAACAGCAGCAAGATGCCACGTAGTCTGCTGCGCGTGCGGTACAGCTTGAACTCTGCACATAAAGACACATAAAATATCACAATGAACAGCCACACCCTATACTCCTATACAAACAAATTTCTCTCAGTTCTATGCTCTTGAGCAACGTAACTAAATGTCAAGACAAGATAAAATTTCGCAGAATATTGTAACAACTGGATTAAATTGTATTTTTGGCCTACTGTTTATACCCATCATCATCATCATTATCAACAAAACCATAGTGGGGTCAAATCTGTACATAGTCTACATAGGAATTAAGCTAATCTATCTGAGCAACACTTGTATACTACTGAACAGAATTATATGATATTAGAGCATCACCGAAGAAGTTTTCATCACAACAAAGGGATCTGTTCCAGCCGGATTACCAATACAAGTTAGTACATACACCCTATCAAAACATACATAAGTATACATTTGCCAGCATCCAATAAATAAATACTGTTCAAATTAATAGAACAAGAAATTGTTCCCTAACATAAGTTATGAAAATTTATAAAAGTCCTCAAAATAATAATCATCAAATGTTGTGAGCGTGGCTAAGTAGTAAGCCCTTGCTAAGTAACACCTTTTAACGAAAGTAGATCAAGTTAGATTAACTTATAATATTTCCTTATCTTAATTTTCATACCATGTCCATTTTCCTCAAATAATTTAGTGGACTTCACAATGTGGAATTCTGGAATCTTGCTGGGTACCACAGGCAACAAAGGTTTTGATCCTGTATTTAGCTTAGGAGCTGGGAATAAAAATAAAACAATTTCAGTAGTATTAAGAGATTTCCTAGTTATGCAAAATAAACAAAACAACAAATGTAAACAATCTCACACAACTTAATAGTCGAGGTGTTGGAGAGAGCATTATGTTTAGTACTTAGTAAAGCATGTACCTACTTTCATTTGTTTCCATTACATTTTTATTTTTTTTCTTTTCTGCACTAATACTGAGAAAATTATTTTCATGTGACCTTGAAGAACCTGCCAAAAAAATTATATTGAGTTTAATCAATGTTAATAAGAAATGATATAATATAGATGTCTGCAAATACACATATTATGGGACTAGGTTATTTATAACTTCACCTATGCCCGAAGAGCCCCCAGAATTTCTAGTGTTAGGGAAGTGAAGGGCACTTTCAGGATCCAAGTCTCGCACCAAGCCCCAGTGTCCAGCCTCCGTCAGTGCTTCTAGTAAGTATTCAAATGCCCGAGGTCCACGACGTGTAATATCCATGTATAGTTGTCGTTTTCGTGACCGGACATCCTTGCTTGTATCCTGTGCACCATATTAATGAGTGTACAACATACAGTTTGTGATGTAATATTTTCTAATGTTTTAAAATAGAAGTATATAATATTATAATCCAAATCCCATTACATACCAGCACCAATATGGGTTTAATCCCAAAACCAGGCATAATCAGTGTAAACTGGTTGCAAATTTCTTAGTAAGTATAATATCTAATAGTACAGAACTACATTGTTCTGGCAGATCTCACACTCACACTAATAACATAAGACTATAATGAATAAAACAATATACAGGTGACCTTCGCGACAAAACTCTATTATTCTAATATATTTTGCATAGCAATTAACAACTTTATATAGGTGTTACCTTATAAGGTTCAATCATCTGTTCCGAGAAGACACCCTTCTCATAAAAAGCAGATACCATCAGGTCGAGGTCTGTTTGTTCCACCAAGGAGGTGAAGTTCTTCTGGATGGATTTTCTGTGTTCCTCCTCCATGTTATGTTCAAAAACATTTAAGCAATCTTATTACAACAATTTTGTGTTAAATGTAATATTAGCACGAGTTATAACATAATGAAAAAATATTTGCTATAGGAAGAATGTCTTGTTTGACTTGATCTTAATTCTTCACTAATGTTTTTTGTAAAATATTTATATATTCTTTGTAATTCACTGAAATTGAATCAAGTTAAATGAATGATATAAAATGAATCACTAACCACAGTAACCACCAACCAGTTCAATTCAATCATTAATCAATTACACAGACAAAAAAAGATCGGTAGAACCAAATCTAATACCTTTAGTGTCAGCATACACTTTACCTAGTCTGTGGTGTCAGCTGTCAGTGCCAGTCAGAAGTAATTTTGTTCTATTCTGTGAACTTCTGATACTTAACTGGTAAGAATAATTTAGTAAAGGCAAAGATAACACAGTACTCAACTGTAATTCTGAAAATTTTTAACTATAAAATTTAAAAGATAAAGATGCCCTATAACTTAAATATTTTATTTTTATTGATATGTGTACTTATTGGAGGAACAGTAAGTTATGATACTTCGGATATAGTATCAGCTAGAATAGAGGTGAGTTTAAATGGGGCGGTTCTGGTAGTTATACGAGATTTCTCATAATCACAAAAAATTGTCAATACGTATGAAATATTTTTAGTATTAAAATAAATCACGTGCATAAGTGTATCTTTGATACCTATATGGATTTTTTAATTGGATATTGTTATATTTCAGACATGCAGGGGTTGTTCACTTAATCGCCTTCCTGAAGTGAAGAAGTTTGTCATGGAAGACGCCCCTGTCTATGAACGCGTCGAGGTCAAGTTTATCACCGGAGCTCCGCCAGAACTAGTTATCTTAGGCAAAAGCGATCAGGAGTTCGAACGTATACCTTTGTCCAACCTTAATCGCCAGGCATGTAATGAGCTAATACAGGGCAAAGGATTCACAAAAAAGTCTAAGGAAGAGTTCTAAGCATATTCGATTCCATTCGGTTTAGATATTATTCCAATAGAAATAAAAACCTAGAGAATAAAGCCAACTTTCAGTGTGGATTATATTAAGACCTATACAATGTGCCAGAGAACTATTATACGTAAACACGACAATGCACAAAATTGCAACACATTTGTTCACATAAACTTCATTCACATTTAGGATCTAGATCTATGATGTGGGTTTAAAACTGCATGTCACATCACAACATATCACTCTTGTCAGTCTTTTAAAAACTGTAATTCAGTGGTTGTTTATTCACAAATATTAATTGTAGATACTAGATCATGTACTAGTGTAAGTATTGTAAGTTTTGTTGATTCTCCGATGACATTCCATATTCATAAGATAATTAAATAATCATTTTAAAGTTGGTGTTTTATTTAAATTCAGTGATTTTTTTACAACTCCGTTACTATGCAATAAAACATTTCACTAACTTCTTTCTGAAACTAGTATTAGGTGATGCTATAACTTACTCAATAGAAAGTCCGACTGAGGCACCATTATGCATATACAATAATCCTTTCTTGTCAATCACACTGCAGTAATTTTAAAATCACATATACACATCTGTTAAACATTATGTACTCGGTACTCATAGTCCTGGGTAATAGTGATAAAAAGTACACCCAGTTTAACTCAAAAATAAAATAGGTTGCAAAAGAAACACTTTCATAATGTAACTATAAGTATATTAATAATATAATATGTTGGATAGTATTTGTATAACATATAGGTGGTATAGTGTTAGGTGAGGAGTGTGCAGTCAAGCTCCTCGTCGCGACCCTCTGTGTGCGCCCTCCGCAGCACTCTCTGCACCACATCGCCCAGCGCCTCGCGCGCGCCCTCCTCCAGCAAGGACATGCATTGCTGCAGACACATTAGATAATTAATAACAACTAATATGTGCCATTCTTGTTGAATTGTAACTGTAGTGCAACATGTTCTCATTTAGGAAATACTCTCTCATAATGTACTTGGTCTATTACTTAACTAAATAACACGTTATTTGCTATGTCCTATTTGTAATTGGGTAACGAAGGTAGTTTATTGCGAAGGTTACCAGATGAAAGTCGGGTTCTTGCGGCAGGCGTAGGATTGCTCGCAACGCACTCTCGGCACCGGCGCGCACGTATGTGTTCTTCTCCTTGGTGCCGTTGACGAGTGCCGGCAGCAGCGCGCGCAGCACCTCGCCGCCTAGCTGCAGCGCCTCGCCCTCGCCGCCGCTTCCCCGCGCTAGCGTGCCGCTAGCGCGCGCCATCAGCTGCTTCACGTCGTTGCTCGAGTGATTCATGCTCTGCACAGACAATAACGGTCAATAGTTCGCAAGGTAACACAATAACGGTCAATCAAAAATGAGTTGCGAAAGGCACTTACCCTAACGAATTGTGATAATATAGCGGAGGGAATTGGTCGATCCTGTCGTATGAGGTATCGCATGAGGTAGGCCATGCCGCGGATGCCGTTGCACGCGATGGGGATCTTGTCGCTGGCGAGGTAGCCAAGCAGCGCCTTATCTACCTTCTCGCGGAACTGGTCTGTGTAGACCACCTCGGGTGTCTCCTTAAGCGCCACGAAGAGCGCGCACGAGCGGCCGTGCGCAAGCAGCCAGTCGTCGTGCGAGTCGCGGTGCGCGGCGACGGGGTTGCCGGCGGCCAGCACGTGGTGCAGCACTGCGGCGTCTCGGTGCGCCGGCGGCAGGCAGTGCAGCAGCGCGCCCAGACAACCTCCGATGAGAGAGCGTGGCGGGTCCTCCGGGTGCGCCAATGCGGCGGGACTCGTTAGCGTGGTGAGCACGTTGAGCGCGAGCTGTTCCGACATGCGGCCGCCACCTGCCGTGATGATGTTCCGCAGCGCTTGCAGCATGGTCTCCTTGATGACGGGGTCGTCGACCGTCTTGACGGCGTTGTGCACGTCGCTGAAGATGGGGTCAGTGCGCGTGTGGATAAGCACGAGCTGAGCGAGCGCGCCGCCGGCCTTGATCCGGACGGGCCTGTTGGGGTCTTGTAGCGACTTTACAAACGTTGTCTGCAGTTGCGGCAGGAACTGTTTCAGTTGCACGCCCACCTGAACAATTAACAGATTGTTGTTATAAAATGGAGTAAACATGGAATTTATAAATGTTTTAAATTTAAAATACGATTGATTGATCTGGACAGAGAATTTGGAATATAAGCGACTTTAAATATGATCATAGAATTTGCACGTAAAGCAAAAACAAAACGTGATTTTCGAAGAGTAAATGTTATCTTGGCTATGAGCGCGGCGAGCGTGTCGAGCACGGCAGCCTTGAGGCTGGAGTTGAATCGGTCGCCGAGGATACGGATGAGAGGACCCGTGACGTGGATGATGGTGGGCTGCAGCGCGGCCGCTGGTGTCAGTCGCACCAACTCGCCCAACATCAGCGTGGCACCCTCCTTGTCCTCCGGCATGCCGTTGATGATCGACTCGCGGAATAGCGGCAGCAGTGGACTGAGGCCCTGAATTACGTAATAACGTGTTTATCATATTCTATAAATTCTAATTCTGTCTCGGAATTTGTATTTATGATATTTAAATTGAGATCCTATCGTACAGGTCATAAAACTAGCGTACTATGATACAAAAAAAAATTGCTAGGCACATATGTACGAAATTGTCATGACTACCTTAGGCAGGCAGAAGCCAGGCAGGTCGCCGTCGACTTCTGCGGCCGCGTAGCGCACGGCCTGGCGCACGTCGGGTACGTGCGCGACTAGACGCTCTGCGTCCAGTGTACGAGTGAGCGCAGACAGCGCTTCCCACGCCATCTGCAGCACGTCGCGCTGCGTCTCCGCAAACAGCAGCAGCAAGCCGCGCAGCAGTGCCGGCACGTGCGGCCCGAGGTCCGCGCGCGTGTGCGTCACAAAGGCGCACAGCAACGCCGCCGCAGCGCGCCGCCGCGAGCTCTCCGTCTCGCTCTCAGGCGTGCGCACTATCTCGAGCAGCGTGTCGATTATGCTGTAATTTATATTTAAAAATTTAATAAAATTCTGCTAAGCTAGTGCCATCGAGTGTGTTTTATTTTACACAACATAAGTTAATGCTTGTCAACAATCCCACCTGATGGTAAGTAGCAATGTTGTCTAAGATGGTGAGCGCACTAACTAGTAATTTAGAAAAAGCCTATTCACTCTTGACTTGAAGACGCTCACGTTATAATCAAACGGGAATACCGATGCAGGCAGTTTATTACAGTCCTTAGCTGTACGCATGAAAAAAGACGACGCAAAGCGCGCCGTCCATACCGGGGGAATAACAACGCAACGATGGATTCCCCCGTGTGCTGGAACGTTCGATGATAGAAAGGGGACGGGGGAATTAAATCGTATAATTCCTGTGCACACTCTCCAAAGTGTATCCTATAGAATATCGAGAGGTATAGAATACAGACACCAATCTCATAGCGGCAGACCAGGGTGTCGAAAGAAGCAACAGAAACCCACCAACCACACAAGGATATTATAGATATGATTATTATGTCATTAATATTATTTTTCAGTTCCCCGTATGGCTACTGCCCTCTTGCTTGAGTCAGCCGCCAAACGTCTCTTCGTATTTTATCTGTGGGCATGAGAGCCAATACTTTCTTTTTAAAAAAGAAGGCACTTTTTTTTTAATTTTAGTGCTATAATTATAACGATAAGCCGTTATCCAGTAACTGTAAAAAGAATCCAGGTGGAGCTGATGCATAGTGAAAATTACTGTATATTATATATATATATTTTTTATGTACGAATAGCAAACGAGCTGGCAGTGCCACCAACCCCTATCGTCCATTTACATCTATGCATATGCTTGGATCACAATAAAAATGTTATGACTTCTAAACTTTTCACTGTGTTTTTCCCAAAATGAATTCATTAAAACATTCCCCGTTGTTTCCCTGTACCCTATATATATACTTAACCTACCTAGATATACTCGGTCATTGACCCAAGTAATATACAGGTCAGTGAGTCCATCATTCATCATCATAATGGAAATTAGATGACGTTTGAGTGCGCAATCTATTTCTGTAGTATACTACGCTCGACGCTAAGAACCATGTTTGAAGAATGGTAACGATCTACGGTTGTACTTCCAGCATCTACTTATTATATGCGTATTAGTGTCTGTCTTTAGTACAATAATTATGATGAACCGATTTGAGTGTGGTTATTTAAATCGTTCACTAATATTAAGATAGTTAACTATGATCTAAGTATATAAATAAGTACATCATCATCATCACAATCCATAACTGTCCCACTGCTGGGCTCGGGTCTCCTCTCACTATGTGAGGCTCGGGTGTTAAACAGGTCATGATTATCGTAAAAAAAAATTGTCATAATAAGTACATTGAAATAAAATTTTAAATGACAAAAATAAATGCATATAACTAGGCCTCTTTGGTGCAGTACCCAAGGTGCTGGCCGTCTCCTCTCTGTATAGCAATAATTGTAAACAAATAACTTATTATGCTACTAATTTCAAATTTTGGTTAAATAACATTATGTTTAATTTCAGTATAATTTTCTATACGAATCGGTGTCGGGGATTTTTAAAATGTTCAATTTATATGTCGATGGTCTCGCTTCTGGTGTTACTGGTCTCTTGTCTCGAAGAAGTTGTGTCGCGTCGCGTCTTAAAGCGTATGTACCTGTTTAGAGCACTTTCGTCAGTCAATGTACATATTGTAACAAATTTTGGAATGTGTCAAAAATGATTTGATTTGATTAAACAGTTGGATTAAAACATTTTCGTACTTCCAGCCATTCATATCCGGCATCGACTCGACTTAGAATCGTATACCAATAACTTTACGCCTTAAAAAACCGATTTCAAGTTGGTGTTGGTGACATCATAGTTGACGACATGATTTTAAAAGTTTTCTGATGTATCTCCAAAGTCAAGGTTCTAACAACAATGACATTTTTAATGGACTACACGGAAAGCACCAGCTTTCAAATAAAAAAAGAATCATCAAAATCAGTTCACCCAGTCAAAAGTTTAGAGGTAACAAACATAAAAAAAAAAAAATTGAATTGAGAACCTCCTCCTTTTTTTAAGTCGGTTAAAAACATGTCTGTATCGTCGCCGAAGAATGAATACCTCGTACGTTTTTAAGGCGATATTTTTTATTAGATAAACAATTTCGTGATTTTTTCTGCATGAACTGTCCTTGATGTCTATGTACACCTACTCATTCTATCATAGATAGCCAGTTCTCCCGTCACAAGGAAAAAAGACGTATCTGACATTTTTATCGAAATTTAGTTAGATACATCTTCGGAATTAGCAGAAAAAGACGCATTTCCCAGTATTTTTATATTTCGCTTCAAAAATTTGGTAGAAACGTCTTTTTATTTGGTTGGTCTTTAAGTTGATGGCACGGGTGTTATAATTGGGTGTATCACAAAAAGAAATTGTCATTAAAAGTGACGCAACGTGTACAATTCTAACTTCGTAGGATAACAGGAAGTGATTATTTTGACCTAAAAACAAAATAATTAACTAAATCATGTTTATTTAAAACAGTCATAACAAAACAAAATCAATGGAAACGCGAAAATGTGAATAAATGTGTTATACAACATTAATACTTTAATTATCGTTACATTACTCAACAAAACAATGTTTCTTTTTTAAGAAATTGCCGACAAACGATAATCCATCTTATAGATAGTGGTCACCTATGGACACCTAAAGCGTCAAAGAAGAAGGAAATACTTCAGCTCTCTACTAGCACGTACCTGATCTTGATATCATGGAAGATGCTGCGTTTGCATACGAAGGCAACGAAGATAACTAAGCCGATGAGAGAGTTATAGAGGTCGGCGTAAAACCAATTTTCCTGGTAATAAGCACTGGCCACTTCGAGGGTCCAGTTGATGCCCATCAGAATGAACAGTTTGATGCAAAATAACGGGCTGAAATGTATTAATTACTGTTACTGTATTGTATTTATTGTTGTTGACTAATATTTTTGACTACTTGTAATGATTTGTTTTTAATTAGTATAAGATTTTTTGGTATTGTTAATCATAATTATTGTTTACCATCTTTAAATATCTTATGTCAATACTTGATATTATAATTAGTGTAAGTGGTTAAGGCCTAAT
>DWNI01000323.1:0-10004 GCA_018250175.1 Alychna victa
TCTGCCGGTCCAGCTTGTGCGCGAATCCTGGCGCCGACTTCACTAGCGAGATGGCTGCCTCGCACACCGCCTCGCCCGCCAGGCTCACCGCTCGTACTTTGTACTGTTAGACGAATAATTATACAGTTGAGTGTGGTTGTTATAGAAATTTGGGGTTTGGAAGACTTCGGTTGCTGAACTCATCCAGCTAAGCTGAGTAGGTTGTACATAGACATAAGTAGGTGGACTAAGTGGATACAAAAGAGACCTTAGATGTTTCTATCAAATTTTTCAGAGCTCTGTTTTGTCAGAAAATAGAACAGAAGAATATAACAGACTCTAAAGTAAAGGATTTTACACGTCCATGTCATGTCAGTCAATGGACATTTAGTACTCCTGACTGTATTGATTAATTTATTTAAGCTTTGTTGTACAGTATTGCGTTCTTTGTTTTCTCATTCATCTGTTCAAAAGTTGCCAATATTCCTACTCTAAAAACGACTTTATTATTTGCTCAATAGAGCTCACCTTCCCCGCATCACTAGCGTCGAAGCGCTTGATCTCTAGCTCACTGTCGACTTGGCCTCCAACAGCGGTGGTGATGGTATGGCGGTCATCGTTGGTGATCTCCTGACCGTCGCGGTACCACAGCACCTGCGGCTTGGGCACGCCGTCACAGCGCACCTTCAGCACGCAGTCGTCCTGGTCGCGTATTGACTCCTTCTGCAGTGGCTTCGTGAATACCGGCTCGCCCGCTGTGAATCAAGCCTAAGTTTTACCAATCAAACGCCTACTGGAACTGAAAACAGTGGAGAGACAAAAATGTGTGGGTGGATGTAACCCGGAAACCTAGATACGCGTGAGATTCTACCGCAATATAGTTCGTTTGACGTCAGTAGTAGCTACATCTCATACTCGTATAAATGTAATATGCGTATATAACTACAGAATTTTATCCAGTACTTTGCAGAAGCAATAGTCTCATTGTTACACGACTCCACCTTGCTGGTCGATCTCCGGACGTACGGTGTACAATGTCGTGCTGTGTCATGTCGTCAACTCACTGTGCACGCTGAGTCGAGCCTGCTGCTCGGTCTGTCCGATCTCATTGTTAGCGGTGACGGTGTAGACCCCACTGTCGTCGACTCCGATCTGCTTCACCACCAGCTTAAATAGCTCGTTCTGACGGTCTTCCACCACCTCGATCTTGCTCGATGGCACTATAACGATACCGTCTTTGCTCCTGCAGACGAAAACAACAGTCATAAATTATTCAACAAAAATTTGTAAAATAGGACAGGGTTAGAGGGATAGAGGCGTTCCCATCGTTGACCTACCATTTGACCTCTGCGATGGGGTTAGCGATAATCTTGGTGACGAAGGTGGTCTCTTCGAAAGGCTGTGCAACCACGTCCTTGAGTGGCTCGATCTCGGGCCGCAGCAGGATGTCCAGCCGCGCAGAGCTCTCGCCCACACCGTACTTGTTCTTAGCTTGGATAGTATACACACCGGTGTCCACGTGACGCCCTAAACAACAAAGTAGAGGTATGAAAAGCAAGTCAATTTACACTTTTTAACATGCACACTATTTCAGTTTTTCTTGTCAAACTTAGGACTGACTTATCCGCAGATGCATCAGACAAATGCATCAGCATAACGCTTACTGCGAATTTCAACTTTTATGGCTTAATTTGGCCAAAAAGATTGAAGAACATCACGCACCTGTAGGAATTTGCAGGGTGAAGGTACACTCCTTGAGCCCGTGCTCTAGCTCCTTGGAGTCAGCGGTGGTAGTGACTGTCGCATCGGGTGTGATCTCGTTGCCGTTGAGCAGCCAAGCCACGTGCGGCAGGGGATCCGCAGTGCACACCGCGCGTAGCGTCACCGGCTCGCGCTGCATCACGCGCTGCGCCTCCAGGGGAGAAGTGAATATCGGCTTGCGCAGCTCCGACTCCGCTGTGGGGTATCACGACACGTTGTATACTGCGACCTTGTTTGGTGGAATATTAGTACAAAGAACCTCTAAACGGTTTTGAAATGTAGGGTGCGTATATAGTTTTAATTTCGGGAGTTACGAAAAATATTTAAAGCCTTATAAAAAATATTTAGAGAGCTATGAATTGCCGGAAGGGATGTTTTCGTGACTATTGTACGAATCTCTTAAATATTTGTCGCAACTGCTACCTTATACTTAATATGATCATATAAATGTAAACTTTTTTATAAATAAAGCTATCCTTGGGACATTATCGTATAGTAAATGTTGTAGTACATTCATAGTTGGATATACGAGTGGCGTTCGCTTGTCGTTCAATTAAACTTGAAACTCACGTGTGACTTCAAGTTTCGCCTGCTGCACATTCTTGCCGAGGGCGTTGCCGATCTCGCACTGCCAGGTGCCGGCGTCGTCCATCATCACCCGGTCTATCACCAGCTTGTACACATCACCGTCGTTCTCGACGTGCACGCGCCCGCACGGCGACACCTCCTTCCCGTCGTGCAGCCATTTCACCGTCGGCTTCGGGCTGCCAGAAGCTTCCACAGTGTACACCAACGGAAGACTCTCGAACACTTTTCCGTCCTTCATGTTGCTCTCCTTGAGTGAGGGGGGTGCTGTAATGTAAACGGCGGTCAACAAATGTTTGTAGTACATAGATTGGACGGTGAAGATTGATTCGGAAATTTCAATAAAGCTGGTAAAAAATTTAAAACAAATTTAACAGACAATAACATTTTGAATTCATTCGAATTAAAAGTTTATTTTTTTTCTTGGAGTTGGTTAGTTTATTTAATTTATCGAATGGAGCAAAACAATAATAAAAAAACCTTTACAATAAATTTATAAATAATATGGAAGAAGAAACCCGACTATTAGGAAAATATATTTAGGAAAAATTAATTCATTTAAATCAAAAAAATAATTTGGAAAAAGAGAAGCCCAATATAATAATATATACAATCATCCAAAAAAAATTTAAAACAATGTTTTGCCAAAGCATAATTTTGAAGCTAATTCGCCAAACACCATTGATATGTACATTATGTACTGTTTGCTTGTGTATTTTTGCGGTATATACAGCTTTGTATACTTTGTTATCGTAGAAACCTTTCATAAACTTACCACGTCGACTTTGTATTTGAGGCTGAAGCATCGTGTACCTACGGTGTTGTGAATACGTACCGTTTGTATCGTGTCAGACAGCGAGGAGAGAGGATGGTTTACCAAACACTACTGAAGCCTTTTGCCATGCCTGCGACATGCACTTAGGTATGTAAAGTTTACCTTGATGACGTCGTGGTGAGGGCTACGGGCGCTCTCAACATCGCCGACGCAGCGGGACCCAAGTATTAGTATGCCAGAAGGGAATGTTATTACGCATGCGTGCTAGAACAGACATACGATAGACATTAGTACAAATTACAATGGCGATATGCTGAACGAATAAGTTGAAACGACATAATGAGTTCTTCTTGGCAACGCTTTTAGATCGAATTTCGTGAAATTGGTTAAAGACTACAGAAGAAATCATCAAATCGCTGATACACACCGAGTGAAGCAATTCATATTCAGTTTGGAAGCAACAGTGAACGTTAAACCCTGGCAAACATTGCGTAGCGTTACAAAATGAACCCATTCAGCCGCGCGCATCGTTAATTTATTTAATCCTTTCGCATAATATTTTATTGACTTGAATTACCTTTTTCATCTTCTTGATTTAGGATATCGTCTAATATGCTCCTTTGCCTCTGGCTTCGTCTCAGCAATTCATCTATATCTCCCGCCTCCTCTTCTACGCTAAATAAGTTTAGATTTTGCTTCCTCTTTCTTTCAACGGTCGTCTCCGCAGTGTTCTTTGTAATGTTATCAACATTTTTAATAGGCCCCAGAACTAACTCCTCTAAAATACGATTTTTAATATCGTCTATCTTATTTTCGATACTCATGAACTCGTTTTCATCAAATTCTTTCGATATGTGAATGAGCTTCTCCGTGACGTCATTCTCGAATACCCTTTCAGATTTCTCTTTTAGTATAACAGATTCTTCCTCACCCTCGTCCGTAAAGTAATCTTCCTTGAATGAAGATTGACGCACGTAAGAGTCTTTGCTAAACACCTTTCTGGTTTCATCTATTTCAAAAATAGATTTAGAAAGATCTTCGATGGATATTTCGCGAGAAAGTGAATCATTGTGCCAACTCATCTCGTCCTCGGAGACAGATCTGATGGACATACTGGTAGTTCTACTCCCAAGTTGTCGTCCGTGTCTTGAACTATTTTCAGCTTCGGAATCAGTATTAGGTTCTTCTATAATTCCATAAGTACCTCTTCTAATGTGATCAGGTATAGTGTAACGCCCCAGCTCGGAAAGAAAGTAGCTGTGACTGGCTATTTCTTCCACTTCCAATGATGTCGTATGAGGTTTGTTCGGTTGAATGATCTTTCTGTCGTATTCGTCGTCCTCATCGTAATAGACGGCGGAGGAAGTCATTTTGTGTAAAGTGCGCGTTTCGGCTGGACCTACCAGTTAAAATAGTATTATGTTGACTTTGGATAATATCCATTACAGATGTTAATAGTCATGCGATGGATTTTTGCATAAAACATTTTAATATTTTCGTATTGAAAAGCAATCTCGTACGATAATTAGTGTATATAATGAACTATGAGGTTAGAATTTGGGAAAAGAAGGAGACAAGCTGGGTACTGACCTGTGATAATTGCGCCGTGAGATCGAGTGCTGCTGACTTTAGACATAATAATGGAACCATCATCGCCTTTCTTGAATGTTGTTACTGTTTCGAAAACTCGGCCTAAACAACAAATCACACTTGGTATGTTATAAACACTAGTTAAAAACATGCGAAACTATGCGTGAAATAGTGAGTGTACCGTAACCTAAAAGCTGTTTGCTGATTTGAAAGTGAGAAGCAACAAGCAGATAAGGTTATACCTTCTGATTCAGCACTAAGTGGTTCTTCTTTGATGACTTGCTTTTTAACGGATTTCCGCTTTGGAGATTTTATTTCAACGTCAATTGGTACATCTTTAATAGTTTCTGGCTCTGTGACTCCTTTGTCCCCTTTCTGGTTATCACTTGTTTTGATATCTTCAGTACTAGGTTTCTTCGCTTGTTCGTTCTCATTGTCATCCCAAATGGATTTTTGTTCAATTGTTTCTGGTTCACTAATAGACTTTCTGGCCGTCTTTGCTTTTGATTCTGGCTCTTCTACTTTTGGTTTCTTAGGCTTAGCATCATCTTCATTCGTATCATCCCAAAATGATTTTTCTTCTGCAACTTCTGGTTCAGTGATCGATTTCTTTGCCTTAGCAGGTGAATCTACTTTCTTTACTTCACTTTTTTTGGGTTTGAGATCATCTTCAGCTATGTCGTCCCAGAATGACTTCTCTTCGGCCTCTTCCGGTTTAGTTACCGATTTCTTACCTGTATCTGGTGTTTCAATGTCTTCGATCTTGGGTTTTTTAACTTTGGAGTCATCAGTATCATCTATAGATTTTTCTTCTATTACCTCTGCCTCTGTTCTACCTTTCTTAGCTGATTTTTTTTCTTTTGTGTCTACTGAACTTTCAATTTGCTTCTTTTTTGTTTTGTCTTCATCTTCGACTTCATTTTCGACTAGCGTTTCTTTCGAGAACCGCGAATGGACTTCCTTTGCTATTAAACACAATGAAAATATGATAAAATGTTTTTATTGGTAAGGGTGACAAGACAAAGTATTAAACACGTCACAAATGTAAGATGAAAACAGAATGGAAATGGTGCAACAACGTTCATGGGTGCACACAGAGAGCATTCTTGTCTATTGAATGCTTTAGGACTAAAAAATAAGTTCTACGGAACGTCCATACTGGGACATCACAAAAAATCGTGCAGTGCAATCATCTAATGGTCACTAGGCTACGGTTATTGAATACTTCTACTGTACCTATGGGAACTGCCAGCTTGGCCAGCTCACTGGTGAGTCTATGGATCGTTTGGGTTTGGATACTTTACCAACTGTCGGGTGTGTTTAACTGTTCTGTGGTTTTTGAGTGTTCTGGATCTATAATGCTACAATCTAAAATTTGTCTAGAATGGACTATACCATAAATATACATTTTTAAAGTTAGTCGATATATATTCGAAACATTTGTTTATCCCAGCAGATTGAAAAATACATTTTTCTACATTTTTTTCCCAAAAATATTTATAAGTAAGTAACGTTTTAATTAAAGTATTAATTCGTTGATTGTTTTCAATAAGCTTTTTACCACCGTTTTATTTGAATTATTCAATGATAAAATCTTCAAGATCATAACTTCATAAACTATACCTAACATAAATGCCCCTGACCTAGTTACTCGACCCACATACTTACTGTGTACTGTGACTGTGCTCTTGGATGATACGCTGCCCATTTCGTTCTCAGCCCTCACTTCGTATTCTCCACCGTCTTCTTCCTTCACCAAAGTTACCGTCAGGTGATAATTCTCCAATCTACAATGAATGTGTTTATTTAGGACATTGTGATGTTGAACCGATACACTGTTAAAATATTCCTACTATAAAAGAGAATATTAAGTTTAAGTAAGTCAAAGGAAATCCGTTGTTAAAAATCCTGATAACCTAAACACAATTTGACGAATATTTAATGTTAACCGACAAATTAGATATTTGATAATACGTTACGATATGAGGCAACATAATTTAAGTTACTTTTATAAACCTTGGAATATGCTTTACTCCCGTTCAATATCCAATATAGTCGTACAATGTATTCAGTGTTGGCAAAAATGTTATCAAACCTGTGAGTGTCCCTTTCGATTCTGATCCTTGCGTCTGTGGTGACCTCCTTTCCGTCCTTGTACCACTTGACCTTGGGCTCCGGGCAGCCCTCCACCTCCACCTCCAGCTTCAGCGTCTGTCCCGCATCCACTGTCATATCCACCAGACTATTGGTGATGCGTGGCTTTCCTGGTAACGAATTTGATTTTTTTATTAGCTTTAACGGAGAATACAATTTTAGGCTTATGAATGAAGAGAAGAACATGTAAGATTGCGTGAAAATCTTCAGTGTTGTTGATTCTATTGAACTTAAGGCACTCACTATTGACGGTGAAGGTGGCTTGGCAGCTGTCCTCTCCCAGCTCGTTGGAGACGCGGCAGGTATACCGTCCGGAGAGCTCGGCTGACACCTCCTTCAGGATCAGCTTGTGCGAGCTGCCGTTGTCCACGCGCGTGTATACCGCCTTCTTCTCTGTTATCTCCACGTCGCCCAGGTACCTGCGGATGGGTGGAGATTGAGGAACTGCGTTTACTACGAGGTGGGGTGTCGTGATCGATATCTAGGTTTGGCGTGAATTACCTTTTCAGTTTATTTGGAATTGTAGTGTTCACAGGCGAAACATTTTGGTTAACCTATTGCGGAATTATACTACTTTGGCCAATTGCAGACCAGTTAATAAAAACTTCAGAGCCTACTTTGGTAGTGACCAAAACGAGCTAGGTAAAGACAAAGAATATACTTATTTTGGTAACTATATGTGGTATACCTATAAAATCATCTCTCTCTTTCTTTCACTAGCTGTAATTAGATATAGTAGTAATAAAAGCTAATGACCATTTGATACTAGGCTCGGGGTAAGCCTCCACGTCGACAGTGAACTCGACGTTGACGTCGCCCTCGCTGGCGACGGTGTCGCGCAGCCGCTCCGTGAACACCGGCCCGCACCGCACGTTCAGCAAGCAAGAATCGCTCGTTGACCCGTGCACGTTGCGGATCTGCACCATAGATTATTGATTGGTGTATACAAGTATAGAAACACTAAATTAATTTATGCATAATATTGTAAGTTTGATGGCGACTTTTCTCCTCCTAGGTTCCGTCCCAATAGGATAATGTTATTGTGCAAATCTCCCAAGTTCAATTTATTTAAACACCCACCAGAGTCCCCCATAAGCGCCTACCATCCAAGATCCTAACAGTGGTTATATGCTTTAAAAACATAACAGACTTATTTAATCCAATTCAATGGGTGAGCGCTAGTATTAAACATTTCTTGATCGCTCCTGTGCTTCGGAGTACGCTAGCCATCGGATCTAAATCGTTCACTAATCCTCCAAGAAATCCACACAGTCACATGTGGTGAAGTATGCTCTAGACCTCCTCAGCGATGATGAGGCCCATATCCTGTAAATACGCCCTGGGTTAAAGCCAAGTATGCTGACCTCACAGGAGTATTCCCCGGCGTCCGCTCGCACGGCGGACGTGACGACCAGCGAGTGTGCCGCGCCAGACGACGATATCTTCACCGTCGATGACTCCGTCACCTCTTTCTTGTTCTTGTACCTGACATTTACAGACGTACCGATATAATAATAAGTAGCAAAACGTAAGTAGGTTAGAGGAAAACGCCTATTTTCTTTCCTTACAATACTTGTATACTGGTGGAACGAGTATAATATAATTTTTGGACTGTAGTGAAATCGATAGTGACTCACCAGGTGACGCTGGGCGCGGGCTCGCTCTCGGTCTGTATCTCGAAGGTGACGGTCTCCTTCTCGCGGCACTCCTTGTTCCCACCCAACTTCTTCGTGATCTTAGGCGCCGACGACACTTGCCATTGCCAGAAGTCTGAACACTGGTTTACCTCATTTCTGGTAAAAAATGATAAGGTACTAAATATATTTTTACTCTGCATTTAATATTTTCAATTAAACTTATTTATCTCTGAAATATCTTTTAAAAAATAAACTGCAGTCATAATTTTAAGGTTAACACGTAAAGGCAGCTATGACGTAACTGACTTGGCAACGACGGAGTATGAGCCGGTGTCGGTGAGCTTGGCGTCTTTGATGGTGATCTGGTAAACCTCGTCCGACTGCTTCACTATAGTGATGCGCTCCGATGACTTGATCTCCACGCCGTCCTTGTAGAACGACACCTCGGGCGTTGGCGCACCTTCGATCTCAATCGTCACCGTATGGGTATCCCCGACCTGTGGCATCATTTACGAACTAGTTAGTAAATTACTTTTTATATAACTCTGGCTAACAATATGTCGATGACCTAGCAGATTTTAAGGATACCACAAGAAGAAGGTGGCTGTCATAAGTAGTTGAGCCAGTTGCAGACTGTTTCCTAAAAATAAACGACTATGACTTACTATTGAGAATCTCACACTAGAGCACACTCATTGTGGATGTCTATTTTTGTACTATGTTTTTGGATCTTAGTTGTTTATTAATCGTATGCTAACCATGCAAGATTGGTTCTCAATCTTCTTCTTGATCTTGGGCGCGGCCTTGACGACGAGGTGCATGGTGGCCGTCTCCTCGCCCAGCTCGTTAGACGCCGTCACCTTGTACTCGCCGGCGTCTGATGCGGTCACGTTCTTGATCACCAGCGACATGCTCTCCTCGTCTTCGTACAAGAACCTATGAGGGACGATGTTGAAGTGGAGATTTTTCAATGTGTTAGTTTAAGAGGTGATGAGTAAAACTCGTAGAAGGAATATATAACAAGCGCAGGTACAATGATGGAAAGATGATTTACCAATTTACTTTAACATTTACAATAGGCTTTGAGTATATACATTGTAACATGTTTTGTTGGACTATAAGGTTTGGATATTAATGCATAGTTCATAAAACTCCAAGAACTAATAGTTTGATTCTACATTACTCATTCTGAAACATTGCATGTTCATATATGTACACACACATAGCAAACGATTTCTGTCACAACATTGCTTACGCTTATAGTATCTTAAAAAGGAAGAGCACCAAAGTTGACTTACTTATGCCTAGCATCAGCCTGCACAATCTCTCCAGCATGTTCGAAGACGACAGCGGGTCGCGGGTAGCCCGTGCAGGTGAGCTCCAGCATGGCCGAACCACCCGACGCCACGATGGCCTCGCGGTGTTCGATCACCAGGCTCGGCTTCTCCGGCTCGCGGTGCAACTCGTTAACTGCACCTAAAGACCGAATGCACACCCTTCAAGTGACGCAGAGTCAAGCCAAA
>DWNI01000324.1:0-10002 GCA_018250175.1 Alychna victa
CAATTCACGACCTCCGATGACTTCTAACTTAGACCTTATCATGAGATCTTAAAATGTTTTTGGTTTCTTCTGTTCTTCGGAATACTCAGTCCCGAAACTCATGAGGACGGATCGCCTCTCAGATCATGGCCTCTGCCTCGAGAAGCAGCGGCTCCTCCTGTCCTTGGAGAAGGTGTGATAACAGGGCTTGTCCTGGGTATGTCTCATACTATGACTAACTCTAATACAGTTTTCCCCCTCCCGTCCGCTTGAAATATATTTGTAATAAGGTCATACTTTCCATCATCCTGAAGCCAGAAAACGTAATAACAATCACAAAGGAAAATTTTATTGCAAATTCTATTTTTGAAATTAGTTTTTTTTTATTTAGATTCCATAGCTAAAAAATGTTGCGGCTAGTGTTTCATTTAGGTGCGGCTGCAATTAATGTTTATGGATTAGTGTATGACCAGTTGTACGTAGATTTGCCCATGGCAACAAAGGAGTTAGACAGTTTACCTTTTAAATCGCGGGGCTTATTCCTCACTATATGGTGCCTTGTAAGTAAACTATGTAATTTGTTTCGTTGATTATTAGATACTATTAAGTGAAGTTAGGGACATAAAAAAACATTAATTTTATGATGTTCAACACAGATATACAATATTACCTATCTTTCATCAGTAAAGTTTTCTCAGTGGCCAGTTTTTTGATTAACATAAACGATGAGGCTAGAGGCAGATCAGTTATAGTTAGGTAGATATATGAGTGTAGAACTAACTTAAACAGATGAAGAATAAATATATCTACGAATTATTGATAATACGTTTTAGCGTACATACATACATAGATATTGTCTATCGAGATCTATTTTAGGTTCATATTATAAATGGTATTTTAGTTTTGAAATGTAATTTTAGTTGTTAAGATTTGACTTTCGTTAAGAGAGCTGTTTGTTCCTGAGACGAAATAAATAATTTGACTTTGACTTTGATCATTAAGATGAGAACAGTGTTACGTTTACGTTAATGCGGAAAATAGAGTGTACATACTCGTAAGAAAGAAAAGTACGCACGGTGCGTGACAAATATTTGTACTGAAGAGAGCGCGAAACGGCAATATTGCAGGTATGTATGTCTCTATATACGACACGCACGAATTCAGATGAATCATTCAACATTAATCAAAATTCAATATAATATATTAATAAAAAAATGATAAGCTCTATTTATATTCGATACAGAAAGCTAAATAAAACAATGTCTTATACAATATTATGCAACCTTGTAGTCTTTCCGCCCCTTAATAAATTACTTCTAAATTTGAAAATTAATAACATTCAAAACTAACATTCAATTCTAAAATTGTGACCCTTTTCCCCTTTCTTATATTTAAAAGTAATCGAAAAGATAAATCGCATAAAAATTTAAAAGAAAAAGAAAATAGAACACTATTTTTGTGTACCGCAGTTGTGTTCTAGTGTTTTGAATGTCTTCTTGGTAACTCCTTACCTTCTCAACACCATCATCGCCGGTGACCAGCACGTCGAACATTCCGTTCTCGATGACGTAGAAGTTGTCACCGTCGTCACCTTGCCGGATCACGTACTCGCCGGGCTCGGAGCGCTTCTCGAACATCGCGTCGAGCACCTGGGGGTGACGTCACCTTACAACATGCTCCATTTTTGCGACAGTATCTCTAAATTTTCTTTCAATAGAATTTAGCAATCCTGGAAATTAGGCTGACTTACGTAAATAAAAATAGCTAAGAATTTATAAATGCAAATACAAGTTGCTTTTTGGACTAACTGACGTTATCACTGAAGAATCTATCTGAATAATATATAGAGGGTTGCCGGGTCAAACCCGATAAGTGGCAAAACTTGAGAAATTTTAAAAAAGTTTCCTAACTAGAAAACTAAACGCAATAGATATAAGAAAACATATGGTAGGTACTCATTTGGATTAAATAATCTCCCATAAGAAACTTATAAAAGCATGTATTTATTAGAGGAAACTAGGCTCTCTTGGCCATAAACCTTTAACATTGATCATCTCGAAATCAAGTTTTTCATATTTATCGGGTTTGAACCGGGCAACTTTCGATACAAGGTTTCTGAAAATTAAAAATTGCTAAATTCTGTTGAAAGATACCATCTGTGTAAACGTATCTTCCAGGCAGGACGTTTATGGATTGAAAGCAATAAATCTCTTGATAAACCTCTGATAGCAGCAGATTCACGTATGACGTCACATCGTACTCTTGACCTTTTAAATTTTTACGTATACGAAATCATATTATCTACTCTGAGATTTTCATCTAATCTCATTGGACTGTTCATTGACCGATAATACAATCAAAGCTACGTACCTTGACTTATACGTTACGTATCACGGTAAGAAAGAAGTGTAAATGGTATACGCGTCGATGTGTATGGAAACTGCGCTAACCAAATACACACAAGCAAATCAGTTATCGTATTACTAACAACTAAGAAATTTAGAATTTTATCGGTTGTTACTTTTTTACTGTAAACATATATCAAACTTACTATTTAATTTCGAATATGCACCTTAACACACAATAGCAAATCTTATTTTTCCATGTCTTACTCTGCGACTTACTACGTTTTTTTTAATGCCTTAAGCAGGCAAACGAGCAGACGGGTCACCTGCTGGTAAGTGATCACCGCCGCCCACAAACATTAGCGACACCAGGGGCGTCATTAACATGTTGCCGGCCTTGAAGGAAAATATGAATAAAGAACATAATATCAATTAAATTATTCTATCCAAATGACAAATAAGCGCCGCGATCAATTAAGCGAATCCACACTGATTATTGGTCGGTGTTCCACGCCCATTTACACTTCTACCTGTCTATGTTTTGTGTTACGTGTAAAGGTACGAGTTAAGGCTGTATGTAATACAGTAAACAATTCAGTCCCATTTGGGAAACTTTTGTTAATGGCCGAAGTTCAAGACGTCGTAAAACTAAGACGTAAGTTTAGGACACAATGTATGTTTATGATACGGCAACTTTAATGTGGGCTGGTGAAAACGACTGGCAACAACTAACATACGTAGTTACTTTACTATATATAATCCTTTACATTAAGGGTCTGTAACTTGCGGTCCGTAGAAAATATATACACATAATAAAGTCCATGTTTGTTTGATCAAGCGTAAAAAATTGGTTTTGTAGTGGCTGCCCACTAAAGATGTTATTAGGTTAAGTTTAGCCGGGGTTTTGAGTCGATTAATAGTTCGGAATTTAAACTAAGAGGATCTACCAATATTTACATATTTCATTAAATTATAACTTGCTCCGACCTAAAAATAATTGAGTTGAACATAAATCTAGGAATATTATACCTATCTCATTTTCGAAGCACAACATTAAACATTGACTCAACTCAACTGTAGGATAGTAAAAGAAAAGATTTATATTTTTATTATCTACATCTAGCTTTCTATAATCTATTACGGAGATCGCAGAAAAAAAAACTGTTACCAAAAATGTTTTTTTTAATGTGTATTGTGATCGCATAACTATAACTGTGCAGCCCAATGCATGTTGTTGTTGCCTTTAAGTGTAAGAACAGTTAATAACATTCTATGACATTGTGAGTTCATTTATGTAAAGCTGTATCTTATGTTGGCAATCCAATAAAATAAATAAATATCATATCCTGTCAAAAACATAAAACGGCGGCAAGTCTCACAACGCAGTCCTTCCACCGCAAAAACTCGTAAGATCTAGATCTCATGTAAACCAAGTCAGTTCTTTTCTTTTTGAGAATTGTTTCTTGTATTTCTACAGTTTTTTTAAAGCCCTGCCTCGTTTCTCACGTCACTAGCTCTAACCACAACGAAATTACAATCGCAAGTCACTAGCTTTTTACACAGTGAAATTACAGAAAGGGCCCTGAATGGCTTCGTGAACAGGATGGTAGTTCTGTGCTATAGTTGTTGACTTTTACTCCACTTGTTGGGGGCACTACAGTGCCATAGCCTGAAAATCTGAGTTGTTTCACTTTTACCATCCTTTGTAGACTGAACACTAGGTGTACATATTTCAATTTTGAAATTTGTGTTTCTTTTTTCTTCTCTCTTGGCTGACAACGCATCGGTAATATCATAGGCGACGATGACCACTTACCATCTTGTGGCAAATTTTTTTGTCGTTCAATTGAAAAAAAAGCCTTTGATGTGGTTTTTTTAGAATACCTAACTCAAGTTATTGGTATAATTAGGTTTACTTCGATAATTACAAAAACGTCTTAGTAAAATCACCAAGCGGTTTTTACAGTTCGCAGATAAAAAGACAGGCTCTTTGGAGGCGTTCCAAATTTGTGTAATAAATTTTCCGACCCTTTAGATCTTGTGCTCGTCAGTTCGAGGCTGCCGCAAAGAATTTTAGTTCTAAATTAATTCTTTACGTAAAATACTATGAAGCGCTATAGATAATATCAATGTTAATAAATATGTCATTGTTACAATACGTTCAAGTTAGATAAATAAACCGACCGACCTTTTTTGTTTTGTACCTGCTAGAAAACACGTATAGGTACGAATTCCACTCCTTTCAAGTCCTGTAGCGACTGGCGGAAGAATCTGGTAAAAATAAATGCTTCTTACGGGATTTAAAAACAACTGTAGAGCTCAGGAAGAGACTGTAGGTATGCGGTAACAACTAAAAGATGTTAACTGATTACACTTTGTAAACTATAATTAGTTAATTGTAATCCTATACTTTCGGAATGAAATAAAATGTTGAATGTCACCTTATATAACGTTTTTTTTTTAATTACAAACGACTTTCAATGTGGTGATGTAACCAATATACCAACCGTATCTATACAACATTAAAATTTAGTTAAATCATATCATACGCAAAGTTTTCGCTACACTTTGTTTCTAGTTTGCAGGTGTTATTCTTAATTAACGGCTCATCTTTGCTACAGCCAAGAGCATGTCAAATTGTGTGAAAGAATGGCGAGCCCACGTGAGTGCACGTCGCCGCTGGCCAGTGTCCCACAGGAATTTAATTTTTCCCGTACGCCGACAACACTCGGTCGCGCGGCTTTTAATTTATCGCCGAGTCACTGCTGAATACTGATTTCTTGACCAGAATTGGATGGAAATATTAGGACGCAATACGTGTTTTTTATGTTTTGTTATATATGTAAGGATTTTAGGGTCCCGTAGTCAACGAACCATTATCGTTTAGATATGTCCGTACGTACGAGTACGTCAGTCTGCAGCATACACAAAGCATGTTAGTACTAGATATTTGGCATGGGACTAACCTATATATTTATCCCGTCGACAAAGTTTAATGTCAAGCAACAGTCTCATAAACGTAAAGTAAACGTAAACGTAACGGGGATGCTATTTTTTTTTCATAAATGTCATGGCTTACATGAATCAAGTTAGTGCTTGACGACAACCCCACCCCATGCCTAATTAGTAAATGGCGATGATGTCTAGGATCATGAGCGCATTAACTTAGAAATGGTTAGGTATCATTGGATAAAGGTCCATAAAAATCTATTTTCAAAATATTCTCATTAAGTTTTAAAGTGATAATTTTGCCATTTCTTGTTTCCCATTGTGTTATCGTTTATATGATAGTTTTATCATCTACTACTACTTTAGCTACGGCTACTGTTTAGTAGCCAAAGCAATATAATAAATATAATATTTAAGTCTTGAAATAATGACGAACGGATCTGGATAGCTGCTAAATGTATTATTAAGTAAAATTACATACAATTATATCCATTTACACTATCTACGTTAACTTCTACGCGAGTTCACGAAAACATCAAAACCAGACAAACTAACTAGTGGATTAACTACTTTACTTAACGTGGAGCTTCGTGTGTTTGGATGCTTTTACAGCATCGCAACTTTATATACCAACAAACGCCAAACTAAATGGCACTTGGCAATCGCAAAGTGTTTTGCACAGGATAGAATCTTCCTTTACGAAACCAGATTAGTTTATAATTTACAACTGTGTATTGAAACTTCAAATTAAAGACTTCTTACTCGAAGGAGACTTACCTAATTGCTAGGGTAAGTAGATATGTTGAGTTTTATTATATATTTAAGTTTTAGATCATTAAGTAGAAAGCTCATGCCTAAACAATGCTACAGACCTAGAAGTATTAAAGGAAATTTTTAAAACTACAGGTAACAAAAATATTCACAGTTATCGTATGATTTGAATTTGGAATACGGAACTATATGCGGCAATTTGCAATTTATTGCATAAAAGAAACCATTATACTGTAAATTAATGTTGCATGCACAGATGGCAATGTTGGTACATCAACCAATCCTACCGACATATACGTAATGTACGCAGTGCAGAATATTTTTTTCGTTTCAGCGAAGTTCCATGTTGATTTAATTAACGAAGAAATAATGTATAAGTTGCCTATTAAATAATTTTTTGCATGAATCAATTTTCAGTTGTAATAGAAATTCAAAAATAGAGTTTATGTATAATTTTCTGTTCACTAACTAAGTATCGTATTATTATGGTTTTTGACTCATTAGTTTCGGAATAAGGAGGAGGATATTAGAGGAATTATCAAGTGACGGAATAAAAGATATACATTTGCACCTTAAATTTTTTTAACGCCTTCTCCAATGTCCTAGACAATTATTTAATATCTTATCTAGGATATACCAGCTTCAACTTGATCGACATAAGCGCTTTACAGCCGGGATAGAATCACGCGGACTCTTCACCATGGTAAATAATCTACATTATATCCCTATTGACGTCAGACATACTTCACACTGAGTGATATATATTTTCGATCACTAACGGCCAACAGAATCGCAGTTACATGGGGCCATGAGAGGGCGTTCCGAAACTATAGCTCGATCAAGAAAAAAATATTTATGGTTTATAATACATCACAGTGGGGTTTTATTAGTCTTTGTAGCAGTAAACATAGTGTATTTTTTTATAAATGTCTACCATACCAATTTTTCCAGAGACGATTTTTGCCGATTTTTTACGCTTTCAGGCAGTGTGAACACAACGACATTACCGAATATGATTATGTTAGTAACGACCACTTTTTTGCATTTTTTTGGATTGAAAACTATTTGACTATACATATTATATAGAAGATACTTAAAACATATATATTTCTTTGAATTTTTCACTTACATACACTTATATGCGTAAAAAACTTACGTAACTTATTTGTTTTAATTTTGTCATTGATCCAAATTTTTATTATTAATGCTCAAAATTAATATTTTTATACCTACGTCTTTTTGCTTGGCGAACATAATTCATTTATATACAATCGAATTAATTTCCGTGTATCAATTTCCACGGAATCTGTATCTCATCCATTATTGTCAGAGCTGAGTTACAAGATCTGTCAGCAGTTTGACGTGGCTACTAGAATTACGTTATGCAAATTGGAGTTATCACGGAGACCGGAGACAATTCACTTATTCCTGTAAAGACGGTACTACACAGGGTAATTTTTATAACTTTAATTACCTTTTAAGTAGTGCTTAAATATAAAAAAAAATTTAAAACCGAAAGATGGGAATTTTACTAAAAAAAATAATTAATATGCCTCTATTTTCGAAATAGCTGACGTAAAAAAAATCTTTCTATTTTTTATCGATAATTTGTTATCAAGTATCCGTACATTTTTTTTGATGAAGTGTAAAATTAACACATTGTATAACAAATAGACAGCCAAGCACTACAAAATATTACAATTTGCTTATAATTAAGCTAAAATTGCTTTTATATTTTGTTATACTATACTCTATGGAGATACTCTATCTTAGTGTCTTCTACCTAGTCTGTGGACTCGTTCGACTCGTCTCGAATGACTGGCAACCACCTGTCATTCCTCATATTTTAGAGTTTAGGATTGTCGTATGATTTTGGTTTTAGTTTGTGCATTAAAATACTAAAATGGCCAAGAAAACCTACGATTTATTATTCAAACTGCTTCTTATTGGTGACTCCGGTGTGGGAAAAACCTGTATATTGTTTAGATTTTCGGACAACCATTTCACGACAACATTTATATCAACTATCGGTATGAGACTGAAGCTTCGTTATAATTTTTATATTCTGCTGTTCTCGATCTCCTATAGTATTATTTAATCATACAAAGCATATAAGAAATATGTGATTCATTATCTTTGTGTATGTTTCGTACATGTGCGTAAGTACGTATACAGACTGTTTGCGCACAATTTGGTACTGGAGACAGTGATAAAAAGTTAAAATGCTTGCTAATTTTAAACATTCCATCATATTATTATAATAACATTATCTTTCGTCAACGATTATCATACTACATTAAATGATTGTCTGTGATATTTTTATAATGGTTTGTTTTTAGGTATTGATTTTAAAATCAAAACAGTTGAACTGAGGGGTAAGAAAATAAAGTTACAAATATGGGATACGGCGGGCCAAGAGCGCTTCCACACCATTACGACATCCTACTACAGGGGGGCGATGGGCATAATGCTAGTGTACGATATAACAAATGAAAAGACATTTGATGATATTGTGAAGTGGTTAAGAAATATAGATGAGGTGAGTCCACTCTTGTTGTTCTGAGGTGGTTTAGGCTCTATGCTTCTAACTCTTATTAAGCTAGTTTCTCAGTTCTAATGATGCATTGACATGGTCAAAATAATTCTAATGTTATTCTATATAATAAAGCCTATATTGAGACAAAGTCTCTTGGAGATTACTTGTTTAACTAATAAAGTAGAATTTTAAAAATGGCTTGTTATCTAAAACTATTTATGTATAAAATATTTATTATTCTTATTTTAAATAGCTGTTACAACGATAATAACAATAATATTGCAAGGTAATAAGAACAACAAGCAGTCCTATCATATTGGTATACCTATGTGGTGACAAATTTAGATACTATATATCATATAAAACTATGTGAAACCAATATTTAATGACATTACATTATAGCATGCCAATGAAGATGTGGAGAAAATGATCCTGGGCAATAAGTGTGACATGGAGGAGAAACGCGTGGTTAGCAAGGAGCGTGGGGAAGCTGTGAGTATATTATATTCAGCTGTATGCTCACTATCCCATTTTTAGTATACACCCCTTCATTTGTTAATAGCTAAAGAATGACTTTTTATCAATTTCTTGTAATGCTCCTACATGCAGTGTAACCATTATATCATGGAATTCGCAATGTTCGCGGTTAATATGCAGCATAATTTTTGTTAGTTATCCTTCCTACCAATGTATAGTCTGGTTAATTAAAACATATATTGTGTCTATGATCAGAGCCAGGCAGTTGCCTTTCATGTACGCACATCCATTTGTGCATGAGTCAGAGCATTGCCTCTTTCTCACGTACGTCACGACGTCATATTTGTGTTCATTATGATTACCTAATTTATGATGATATCATTTTGAGCTGTATCCTCCTGAATTGAGGTAGTATCAGTGAAGTACATTGCAATGAGTCGCAGTTTAGTGATGATTGATATATTTCATGGCCTCTTTAAGGAAGAAAATAATACTGTTTAATTCATACCTACGATAAAAACAATCGTACCTCTGCTCTCTATAAGTATAGAAAATCTTACTTCTGAAGTCAGAAAGTTCACAAACTCGATGGGCTATCATTCATATACATATTATGTATTGTTATTCCCGCTCGGTCGCATTAGAGTCGGATCAGGACCAAAACGTTTGAGTGACTCGACGGTTCTCCACGGTGGAGCCGCATGTAATTTATCGAACATTGAGATGTGGTCGCTGTCTACAGATCGCTCGCGAGCACGGTATTCGCTTCATGGAGACGTCGGCCAAGTCCAACATCAACATCGACCGCGCCTTCTCCGAGTTGGCCGAGGCCATCCTCGACAAGACGGCGGGCCGCGAGGCGGACGCCGACCTGGCGCGCATTGCCGTCGAGCGCCGGCCCTCGCGCGCGCCGCCCGCCCGCGCCTGTTGCTCCTAGAGCCCCCC